>NJDC01002312.1:82845-93789 GCA_002245475.1 Calephelis virginiensis
CAATAAAAAGTATTTTTTTTATATTTTTATTAAAAACAACGTCGACCGCGATTGGATAGGGACCCGGTTGATGATAGGTTTGCCACCTTTCACATTGTGTAACTTATTACCTTTGGCTAGTCGTGGGTGGCCTGGTTGCACATCTGTCATATTCTTCGGGGATACGGGCGTCAAGATACTACTTTTCTTAGAGATACTTAGATGGATTTAAGAGTTTTTGAATAATTATAATAATAAGAATTACGAGTATCATTAAGAATAAAGGCCTATTGTTACCTACATGTATCTAACACTGTATAGTTGTTCAAACTGTGTTGTTGTAGTTTAGGTAAATAGGGATAAATTAATATGTACATTATAAAAATTGTTTGTATTAATAAATAATAATGTAATCTCAAAATCATCACAAAAAATAGTGTGTAAATAGTAATTAAATAATTAAAAACCTATTAAAATATTTGCACACCACAAGTTGGTAGAATATATTGGAACGCTTAAATAATTTTGTGACATCTTTGTACACTCATATTCAGCAAATAGTTTTTTACTTTTCTTTTCTTAAAATCAAATAATAAAGGCAATAATATTATCTATTACTTATAACAACTGTACATACGAATCAATACTACTTTTTCCAAACGCAATCAGTTAAATCCTTAAAGTTAGTATGTAACTTCATCTTCGTTTTGATTACATTTCATATATTTTAATATCGCCAGGGATACCTGGCGATAATATGATAATATTACACGATAGTCGGAAAATGCTAAGATAATTATATTTATTACATTATATTTGATAAAAAAAAACAAATACCATAACAAATAACGATATATTTAATTCTTGGCGATAAGCTTTCGACCATTCACATTGTGGGACTTAGTGTCTTCGGCTAAGCCCGGTAAAATTGTAAAAACCGCGAGGTTGGCAACATATTAGTCATTCCAAAAAAAAGTCTTCGGCTAGCCGTGCGTGCCACTGCCTACCCCGTCGAGGAAATGGGCGTGAAGATATATTTAATAAGCAAAAACAACTATAACTAGACATGTTTACACTAGAGTTATTTTTAAATGCTTGCACTTTAAAGAATTCAGGAAAACATCTGATAAATAAAAGACTTTTATAAATACATTCATTGTTGCAACAACCGCAGTGATAAACGACATTTTCTAGCAGACGGTAGAATATGGAATCGACGCCAAATAATCCTATTCTAAAATATAATCCAGACACTTTAGAGTTCCTAAGGAACCAATATGGTTTTGACACAGTGAAAAGGGTTGCAGATGCCATCGATATTCTGGAAGATTGGATTTCAAAACAGTCACATTTTGAGAAGAAAAAATTTAGTAAGTAGTAATATTATGTACAAAGTTTTTAGCATAAATGATAACTCTATCAAAAACTAACGTTATAAATGCGAAAATCTGTCTGTCTGTTACGTTTTTACAGCTATACTGCTGGAAATTTAATTATTGTCTCATTTAACTCTATATATATGCATATAGAGATAAATGAGAGTCCAAATATAGGCAACTTTTTTGAAATATCAATCCTCATGAGACTATAACGGGGATAAAAGTTTATATGAAAACCATGTTAAAATAAACCAAATCAGCAGAATTGTTATTATTCTGCGTTAAAAAGGCAGTGGGTATCTAATAATCTTTTTTTAAGAAATTCACGCCGCCTAGACACACCAAAGGTGGTAATGGTGCGTTGCCAACCTGAGGCCAGGCTGTTAGACCTCGAGCAAAAGTAAGTTTACCGGCTACCTTGCCCTCTGAATCGGAACGCGTTGGACATTATGGCGGCAGGAATAGGTAAGGCGGTGGTACCAATCCGGGCGAGCCGCTGCAAAACTCTACCACCTAGTAGAATGTCACGGTGTAAGAGACGTTAAGCCTATACTCGCCTTTTACGAGTTGCCTGGCAGGTTAGTAGATGGTCTATTCTGCGAAGGAGCTCGGACCAACACGGGATTTTTTTTGGATTCATTTTGGATTTCAAGGATATTCCACTAGGGCTACTGAGAGTAGTCCAAGATGTCACGCTGATAAGACATTCACGTAGAGGCTAGATTTCAGCTTCTACGTGACGAGTCTAATCAGTGTTCGCTACCTCTTGCGAGCTGCGTCATAGGAAAGTATTTAGCCCATGGGCGTAGCGCGGTACGTGCAGAGGGGAGCAGCTGTCTCCCTCTAGAAGAGCGTTCATATTGTACTGCTACTCTCCGGATGACCGAAAACTTTTAAAAATTGAAACAAACTATGTATATAAAGCGTAGATAAGAAATGTGTTCCAAAAAAGATGAAATGGAAGGAGAAATATTTGTCACGTACCAAAAAATTCAATTCCTGACTGAATATGGTGATATGATGAACTGATATGGTTTAAATTATTACTTCACCTCTAATAATTACTAATTGCCTCTGTGGTCTAGCGGTCCGACGTCGGACTTGACTTCTTGAGGTCCCGGGTTCGATTCAATGCGCGGGCAACAAAAGAATAGGAAATTTGTAGTTCCATTTTCTAATAAAAATAAAGTAGCTGGTATTGGATATGTGCCCGCTGGGCGACAGTCTTGTCACCTTTCACAATGTGGGACTTAGTATCATCGGAAATGCCCAGGTTGTGCCTCTGCCTACCTCTTCGGAGATATGGGCGTGAAGATACTACTTTCTACTAGCTACTAACCCATGATCAAAACAATACAGTCTAGGATTTTCTTTATCTGCCTCCCTCTAGACCGAATACTAGCTACGACCTTGTTGGCCTATTTCACTTCTCAGGACTTTGACTAACACGGAAAAAGCTTCTTGATAAATAATGATACTGATACGACATTTTGCTCGATCATGCAATTGATTAAGTCATGATATTTTGCCCAATTTTTTAAATTTTCGTTTAACAAGAAAGAACAAACAAAAAACCTGTGTTAAAAAATGCATGACAGCTATAAACGCCAAAATAATTAAGATGCAGTTAATCAGCAAAAAATCGACTTCGATGGCAATTAGGATATCAAAAGTGGAGTACCAATGTTCCTCGATTTTCCTGGGTCCCATCATGAGATCCAGACTTGGTGGTTGATTCATCTTGGAAGTATGTACTTTCGTTAAAAAAAAATTAAGCTATTGCATAGCTTCTATCGCGGGCCTTAAGCGTGGAGACCGAATCCAGAAATGCGGGACGAAAATAACTTAACACCCCCACTCCGACCGTCACGGCGGTGATGCTTTTTAGTTTTGCCATCTAACAATGAATAGCAAACTTTTTAATTATTTTTTGATCTCGCTTGTGTCTTTAGTTCAGCAACTCGCTCCTAGGTGCCATTGGTTGTATCGGCGTTACTGCGCATGCGTAATCCTCCTATTCGCCCCGCAATCTGGTGACTCGTGCTGGTTTATGCAATAGACTTACCGCGGCAGTCTCCGAGTGCCACACGTCTTTTTTTAAATCAGTTCAGAAATGGCAGAGAAATCGTTTAGCATAAAAAATATAGGAGAGGAACATGTGAACTCCTTCGTTTAGTCAGAGTCAGTTACTTAATTGACCGTCTAAAGGATGTTTAGAAATCAACTAGTATAAAGTCGTAACAGATTAAGGAAAGCGCGGTGGTTCGTAGTACTAAGTACTGCTTGGATATGAGTACCTATCTATAGACTATAATCAAGGTTCAAAGTTATCCGAGGTTATCTATTCGACAGTGTGTTTTCTTCTGCATGTTCGTTATTACTCGGTCATTAACTAACAGATTTATTTTGTCGAAAGTTAGGTCATGTCATTTATCTACCCCTAACGGGGGGACGGGTTTGTTACAACATTTGTAACTTGAGATCTACTGGACCAAGCTGGATCTGCTGGATTCGTTGGATTTGACTTCGCCCCGAATAGCAGAATACGCCTTAAAAACAAAAAATTAAAAAAAAAATATGGAAGATGAATCGTCTATATATATAGTGGTGACAGTTAAACCGATTAGGCTGAAAATTGATGGAAAGGTAGCTTAGAACCGGAAGAAGGACATGTGTTACATTTTATCCCTTACAACAGCGAGGAAACTAGGAAAAACGAAACTTTAATTTTTCCCATACAAACTGAACGGGTGGAACGAAGTGCGCCGGAACAGCTAGTAAGAAATAAATATCCCCGGCCAAGTTACACAAATTGAATCTAACCCAAAATTAAGCAAATTATATTCTTGAGATATGAGTGTAAGTCAACGATTCTAATGCATGCAAATACTTAAATAAATATATTAAAGAATAATCATAAACACCCAGACCCGGAAATGCAGACATCTACATGCTCATCACATAAATGGTTGCCCCCGTCGGAAATCGAACCAGAGCCTCGTGGTTGGTCGGTTTTGATGATGATTCCTTGGTGGTACCAAACAAATTTTATTAAGATCCGATTAGTGATTTGTGAGTTATGCATGGATAAACTTCAATCACCTACCTTTTAAACATTAATTAAGAAATCGCTACTTAACAATGAATTGGTTATTTAATAGCAAAATATTAGTTTTGTTAGGTTAGCTATTACCATATCATCATCAGTCGGAGGACGCCCACTGCTGGACATAGGCTTCCCCCAAAGAGCGCCACAAGTCATGGTCACCAGCCGCTTATATCCAGCGACTCCACGCGACTTTGACCAGATCATCAGTCCACCGAGTGGGAGGTCGTCCAACACTACGTCCTCCAGTGCGGGGCCGTCACTCGAGAACCTTTCTTCCCCAGCGGTTGTCGGTTCTGCGAGCAATGTGGCCTGCCCATTGCTACTTCAACTTACTGATTTTCTGGACTATGTCGGTTACTCTCCTTCTCTTGCGGATCACCGAATTACAGATCATATCTCGCAGAGAAACACCGAGCATTACCATATAATATATGGTAATAGGTAACATATCAAATATTATTTAAAAAACTGAAGACAGAAAGAAAAACGAAACAGTATTTAAAAGATACCTATGCTAGGTACCTTTATTGTTTTTGTTCTTTACGGTAACATTTGTTTTTTCTCAATTTCATGTTTTGTTAGCTGTATACAAAACCTGTATTTTCAAGTTTTTAACGTTTATTTTATTTTAAGGTACATTTTTATTTTATTATCATGATTAAGTAGCTTCTTAGCAAAAATCGTAATATAAAAGATATGGTAATTATGACGAAAAAGTAGTTTTTGAAATTAATCACTTTTTTGATTTATAAATGTAGATAAATCTTTAAAATAACAATTACGTATGTAATTTATGACATTCTTTTTTACAGAATTTTATTATTTTAAACCGAGTTTAAAAGAAGGTTATAAGTTCTGTATTTTTTATATAATATGTTTATCGATTTTTTCGCCTTTTCTAAACCAATTTAAAAAAAAATATTTAAAAATAGGGACTAGAAAAAAGGAAAGGTAGGTTTACTTGCTAGGTAGTCGAGGAAAATACTTAAGTTTTGTTGTAGGTGATTTATATAACGGACGCAGTTGGTTTTTTGCAGTTTTACTTTGATTAAATTATGTTGAAAAACTTAAAATATTTAATTCTACGATAAAATATACTACCCTATCCGCAGATATAAATATTTTTACCTAAAACTAATCACTTTTTCCGTGCAGTCCTTAGATTTAAGGCCAATATTAATAATCCAAGTCCAAGATTGATATTTTGATCCATTTTTATGTTATCGCTTGCCAATAACATATTTGTGGACGAAATAAATATGGCAATTAAGTATAGAATAGGCCGGCGGATACGCAGCTATCTAGATTGCTTGAAAAAAGGAAATTGCTTTAGAGATACCTTATTAAGATTGGCCGTTAAATGTTACAGAAAAAAGTTTGGCAAATAAGTGGTTAAAATAAACAATAGAACTTTGTGCTGGAACTAAATAGAAATACGTCTTCATGTCATACGCAGAAAAAAGGCACAAAGAAAAAGCATGATGTAATTAAAGTCATACATTGTATGAAAAGACGGAAACGGGCTATAATGATATTAACTACTTTGCAACTTTAATATCATGCCCCTTTGCATTATAATTAATTTACCATTTTTAAAAGGGTAGTATTAGTAGGGGAGCCCGCGATGCGAAATGTGTAGTAACTCCAGCGTTATTGGGACCCATTGCACTTTGTCGATTAAATAGTGGAGAGTAAAAAAGATAATGTAAGGTTTTTCTTTTTAGCGGTGCGTTAAGTATCTAGAAGCTAAAATAGCAGTTTCAGTCACTTGATCATAGCCGAAATCATCAGATATTAATAATATATATGCCTAATGTGTCTCCGATGACAGAAAGATGTCAATCAGACACATTGCTGTAATGGACATTTAACACATATAACTTGGTTTTTGAAAGTTTCTGAAACTCCTACTCCCGTACGTCTTGTCCAAATCATCAGAAAATTCAAACATGGACTTATTGGCATGCAATAAGCTCGCCGTACTTTAATCTGACATGCGCGAGTATATTTTCAAGCCAAAAAAAATTATACAGACAACCCTATATGCGCGTCTCTATATAAAGATTTGATACATAATGGAGGTGTTCAACAATGGTACAGGGTATCTCCTATATCTTAATCTGACGCGCCTGAGTTAGTCCAAAAATCCCCTCTTGGACTTCCCTACTATATCCTGATTATATTTATATTTCTAATATGAACAATTTTAAACCTATAACATTAGTTCCAACTTCCATTTATTAGTGATGTACATAAACACAAGCAACTTGCTTACTAAAACAAAAATTTAGTACGTTTTTCATTAAATTAAACAGAAAGGTCTTTTCAGCCCCAGCATCATCCGTTATAAAGGATCTAAGACGCTCAATGGTTTGGTTATTTATCTGTTTTGAAATACTCTTTGTTATGAGAAAAATGCGTCTTTTGTCCAACATTCATCTCTCTTCTGGTATTCAAAAATTCATAATTGGCCATGAGCTGTACAGGCATCGCTAACACTAGTTCAAAGTTTTACTGTTGAGCTTCTTGACTAAAACTTCAAAAGTATAAATTTGGCTAAAAGCATTCTCCAAACGTACGTTATTTGCCCGGCGATCAGATCCTCTTGCCAGAATTAATACTTCTCTTGCTTTATCGTAGTCAACAATCCATTCCATCTTATTTCTGTACTGAACATACTGAAGCAGTAAGCTATAGTACGAGCTTTCTGGGTCATTAGCAAAATACACAAATTTTACAAAATATGGCACTCATACGACGGCAGAAACATTTATGTTTACTATTATCTGTAAGTGTGAATACTTGTCTGCCTAGTTTGCCTTTCTGTTGATTCAGCAACACATTCTTCCGTTTCTTGGGTTGATCTATCATATTGAGATTCAAAGAACGTTGCATATTCTAGAAGACACATATCGTAATTTTGTTTCGAAGGGTAAGAGCTAGTATACAAAATAATTGGCATAGTCTGAGATAATAAATTCGTGACATCATATGACACCCCGATTCCACTCAGTCCTCGGCACGGCCCTACCTTGACGTGGCTATTTGGAAGAATGCGCTACTTATTTCAGCTTACTTGTGCCTGACAAAACACAATTCAGGTTTGATTTTAGAGTTGTCTTTCTCCTAGACAGGTTGGAAATCAATGCTGATGACGCCCACCTCACCAAATTAAATAAGTCCAAGTTAAACAATCGATGTCGACAGGCTTAAAGAATATATTTTTTTAATTCTGTACTTTTATTCACAGCAAATCCTTTAATTAAAGGAAAGCAAAAAAAGCTTCTATAGTACGCCATATTATATTAGAACAGCGGTCGGCAACTCGCGGCCCGCGGGCCGCATTCGGCCCGCCGACGGATTACTTGCGGCCCGTAAATGTCTTGAAAATATATTATATATAATTAAGTGTTATAAATATCAAAATAAATTCATGAACCGTATAATGTATGGCGTATAGTATAGATTCAGCCTTAAGATCACGCTTCACTCCGCCCATTTTCATTTTTTCTATGGGATACAACCAATTATATGTACGTATATTTGGATTCTATTTCTTATTTTGCATTACAAGTGTGGCCCGGCCCACCATTAGTTTATTTTGCCGCCTTGTGGCCCTTGCCTGCCAAAAGGTTGCCGACCACTGGACTAGAATGATATCACATTACTTCTAGTTATTCTCGGCAAGCCATAAGTACGCAAATAATGGCTATTCCGCCATCTTGAATATTCTGCCATATTAGATTTTTAGAATAATATTTCATTATTTTTCGAGTTCGAAGTTGTTGACGAGCCCTTTCACTTGCTACACAAATAGCAGAAATAGATTAAAAATAACTCCTCCGCCATCTTGGGTGGTCCACCATATTAGATTTATATTCACAACTCATACGTATATTTTTTTTTTGCATTATTAAGTATGTCGATTAGAATCAAAACCAGCAATCTGTATATGGATTCCAACTCTATGGATGTCTATGGACTACTCAAAACTACTAGCCGGGTATTGATAAAATTTATGTAGGACCATCACGGAATCATTAGTTGACTTTTGAAGAAAGAATTATAAATGCGACGTGAAGAAATAATTAAAGATGTTTTTTGCAGTTTTACTGCGCTAAAATTATGTAGTACTAGCTGTTACCAGCGGCTTTGCTTGCATGGCAGTTAACATATTTACTGATTATAGCCCTTTTCTACAGACTTTTCTACAAACTTTCAACCCCCAATAGGGGCAGAAATTCAAGAAATGCCTTAATATTTATCTAATATGTTTTTTTATAAGTAGCTCAGAAATATAGTTTCATGTTTCTAATTTAAAAATGTCAATTTTCCATACAAACTTTCAATCCCGATTTTACCCCCTTAAGTTTAGAATTTCCAGAAAAGCTAAAATACGTATCTACTCATTTTTAATAAGTAGCCTGAATATAAATTTTGTTATTTCTAACTTAGAAAATGACTATCTTCCATTCAAATTTTCAACCCCTATTTTACCTCCTTAGGGGTAGAATTTCCAAAATTTCGTACTCGCCCAATTTCATGGCTGTAACAGTTTTCGCTCAGCGATAATGAATCAGTCAGTCAGGACATATTATTGGAACGAAGATCCTTACTTCGCGATGTGAAAGGAGGCTAGACGGAAAAAATTCTTACGAAAAGCTGTCACGACACTTTTTGCTATAGTAAGTTATTGTAAGCTTTGCGGATTGCGCATGTTTGTTTGTTTTTATTTTTTTATTTTTGGTTTTTTTTCCATGTTTCTAGGTCTGTCTCTCTTTATTTATTTTTTTATTTTATATTTTTTTATTTATTTATTATTATTATTTTATATTTTTTTTCATGTTTCTCTGTCTGGCTCTCTCTATGAGAGAGATAGAGATAAAGATTACTAGAGATTGATAGAGATTGAGAGAGAGAGGGAGTGAGAGAGAACTTCGTTCCATCCGGGTGTCCATTGACACCTCTCAAGTTTTTTTATAAGAATAGATTACAATAGGCTAATCTTTTTTAAATAGCAAAAGACAACTAACAAGCTCGCCACTCCCCTGATGGTAAGAGATAACCAATAACCACGGCCTATAGAAACAAAAAGAAATAACGTTGCCCGCGATTGGATATGTGCCGGCGATAGGGTTGCTACCTATCACGTTGTGAGACTTATTGTCTTCGGCTAGTCGTGGGTACCCTAGTAGTGCCTCTTCGTACCGCGTCGGGGAATAAGGGCGTGAAGATACTATAGAAACCATAGATGTTGTAGGTGTATTGTGTGTGTGCAAGTCTTTCGGCTACCCTATCCTCCGGACCGGAATATAACATTATCATTACGACCGACGGCATGAATAGGTGAAGCGGTAGAATCCCACCCGGGTAAGCAGTTGCACAGCACTCGACCACCAGCGGTCTTCTCGATAACGACCCGTTTCGCCTCGGTCCACATCTTACGAGCTGCCGGGCATGACGGCAGATGGTCTATTCTACACAGAGACCCCGGACTAGAACGGGATCAGTAAAACAGAGTTCAAGCGGACTACCATGTTGAAGTAGTACCATGTTGAAGTACCATGTAATCCGAAAAGTGATCAAGTCATTATATGATGTAGTACGAATTTTTAGAGTGATATGTCTTTGTTTTTATTAGAATATAACCGAATGTATTTAGTGACTTTTGAGGAATGTAACTGTGCATTTGCGAAAAAGTAGTGACTTTATACTCACGTTTTGAGTGAAAAAATGAAAAAAAAAATAAAAGCAATCGTGTTACTAGTGGTATTTTATTAAACAAATCCTAATGTGAGGACGTTGGTAATTGTTTTTTGGGTCAAGTGGGTGATGACACATGAAATCACGGTTTCGGTTCCCGGGTCGGACAACTCAAAATGTAGTTTTCCAACTTTCTTTTTAGAACAGCGTTGCCCAGGGTTGGTTGAGTGTCCAATGTCGTATAAGTTTGCCTCCTATTATATTGTGTCACCAAGTGCCTTCGGCCAGTCGTTTTAGCCCTCGTTGTATCTTTGCCTACATCTTCATGGATACGGCCAGACATATACTTACAGTCAATGGTAGTTATTATCAAGGCAAACTGAACCCACAAATGCAACGTGCATGCATGATGGCGTCTGATTTTGTGTGACACTATTGAATTTATATGAAAACGTGCGGCCTAGAATTATCTTGTGCAACGCTGTCGTACGCGTCCCACGCTCACGTAGATCTGTCCATCCAGATCGGCATGGGAAAGGTGGAGGGGGATCACGCACACGGTAATATTATCTATACAGTATTGTAACTCGACCGTGTCCTTGAAATAAGTGCCTACAGAAGCGCGGTACGTAAGCATGAAATAGGGCTGTCTCTGTCGCCTACAAACAGTTACCTACCTATGTAGTTTTGAGATTGTAAATTTATTACTTTTATTTATTAGCACAGATAGGTACTTAGTAACAATTTAAAATATTAATATGATTACTAAAATAC
>NJDC01002312.1:94112-104643 GCA_002245475.1 Calephelis virginiensis
GGTGCGTTATTGAGGAATTCGAGGAATTCATGCAACCAAAAACAGTACAATATATTCTACTTGTCATGTTAAATAGCTACTTGTGCTTATTTCGAGTAAAAATTCCCGCTGTTACTGATTGAAAACCAGCACACCGTTCGTTCGTCACTGCGGCACACTCGCTATTGTAGCATGCCGCGTGCATGCCCTGATCCGAACGCGTAGGTATAGCTCGCGCGTCGTCCTTTTATATGAAGTTAGAATACTATATAGATAATATTACCGTGTCATGCGCCATCCCACGCGTCAGATAAGTGTGTTTCTAGATCGTATTTACGCGCGACGCGTCAGATACAGATGAAACGTCGTTGGAGAAGGAACGTTGCCAATAATAAAATGTTACGAGAATTTATTTCGTGTACCCAATGTCTTCTCTTCTTTTTTATTCGGTTTTTGTAACACGGTCACATTCATATTAAAATAACAAACTTAATAATCAGATGTTGCTGTGACTTGAACAGTGTTTTTGCCGATACGTTTTTTACTTTTTCTGAACTTTTACTAGGTGTTAGAGTTTCGCAGCGACTCACACGGATTGGTTCCACCGCCTACCTATTCCTGTCGCCATAACGTCATAACGTGTTCCGGTTTGAAGGGTAAAGTAGCCGGTAAACTTACTTTTGCTCGAGGTCTAACATCCCGGCCTCAGGTTGGCAACGTACCGGTAATGGTAATACACCTTTAGTGTCTCTAGGCAGCGTGAATTTCTTACCATCAGGAAATCCGTCTGCTTGCCTTCCAGTATCATAAAAAAACGTTTACTTAAGATTACCTGCATTAATTACAGATCGAGATTATTTGGAGAGATTGTTGATCTTCAATAAAGGCTCTGTGGAAAAGAGTAAGAAGAAGCTGGATAAGCTGTGCACCTTGAGGACTTTGATACCAGACTTTTTCTCCACTAAATCTTTGGATAAAGAATTACTCTTCCCTAACTTGTAAGTATTTTCTTTGTGTTTGGAATACATACAGATAATTTAAGTGACGAAAAGGGTCTGCAAGGACCTTGAGATTTGGCACTCGATATTCTTTCCCTAGTACGTAAGGGCCTTGGCGTGAAGATATGTATGTACAAGTAATATAATCAAGATATACATTCTCAGAGATATTTCTTATGTATAAAAAATTTAGATCAATAAAACTGTCAGTTACGTAAAAGTCATTAACGTATTTTTTTTTTATTTATTATATGTGTTGTTTTAAAAAAAATATACCCTTAATTGGTCACATACAAGTTTAAAAAAAATCGATACTTCGTTTACTTATTGTTTAATATTGAGTTGTATGTACATCACTCATTTCTCGTAGTTAGTTATACATGAATGTGGGAAAGTAAATTTAACTTTAAGATAGGAAAAAAACATAAAAAAATAACCACCAAAAATTTAAAATTAAAACATTTTAACCTAAAATTGAATTACCGAAAAATACTGAAAAGCAATCAATAATAATCCATTTTTATTTATCTTTATATCTTAATTCTTACACTATTATAACGAAGACGGATAAACAGATAATTAATGCCCGGTTCCTATATTCAAGAAACGAGTCGTTTTAATCACAGATGGTAGTGATACGTTAGTAGTTATTATTCTGAGGTAGTAGTTTGTACGATTAGTAAGATTGCTAACAAAAGTTAATCGTTATCATCACTTAACTCGGAACATTTGTTTAAAAATACGAGTATGAATAACAATCCGTTACTTTTGAGCATAAATCGAATGGTTAAACTTACGTTTCGTTGATTATAGGAACCGGACATAAGTTAGCTACTTTATAGCCAGATCTGTTTAGTCTCTAGCAGCTGCAATTTAATACAACTTGCCTACTGAGTACTTATAATCATTTACTTCTAGCAACTTACTGGGCAAACCAAAAAATCTTGCAACTTTTAGCGCGTACTTGCGCTACCGACTGGAGAAACAGTTGGCAACACTGACTTAAGCGTTTATAATTCATATTGACACCAACTAACAGACAGGCTCGGGTTCAATTCCTAACGGAGACTGTCATTAGCGTGAAGCACTTAGATGTCTGTATTTTCGGGTGTGGATGTTTTTTAACTATACTGTTATCTATTTAAGTATTTCTATATTTTAGTATCGTTGTCCAACACAAGCATAATATGATTTATGATACGCTTACTTTAAGGTTAGATTAATTTGTGTATTTTGGTTAGGAACGTTTAAGTTATAAGATCTAAATGTCGAATGTCCTTACAATGATTATTATTAATACACTAGCTAAGCCGACAAATGTAGTCCAGTCCTAACGATGATTTTTTTTCATATGAACCTACTGACAATAACTAATAATACAAAAAATGTGAAACTTATACATCCGTTCACGCGTTACCATGTTTGATTGTTTTTTTATATATTAAGATTTATGAAATCACTTAAAATTAAAATTTTCAGCTACATTGGTTTATTGAATCGTATGACACTGGACCATGGAAGAGTATTGATAGCCAAAGTCTGCGGAAATAAATTTTCCTCGGAGGCACTTACTTTGTGTTGTAAATATGTGGTTTTGGTAAGATTTTTTTAAATTTGATATTGTAGCAATACATATAAAAACAGGATAGCTAAATATAACGCATAGTGAGTAAAGGAAGGGGCAAATACAAATACTATACTTACCTTAAAGACTAGGGAATTTATTTTCGAATGTTGTCTCGCATCTCTCAACATAGACATGCATTTATGTGATGAAGACAGTTTTATGTTCTGGCACAAAATTACCTGGGTGTTTATTTAGTGTATTGTCTTTAAAAAACAATATTTTGGTACAATATCGATTTTTATAGTTCTTTAGTACATTTCAGTCTACATCAATTCCAAAACTCCAAATTCCATCAATTTTCTTCTTTTCTTAACTCCCCAAATTTATTGAATGACCTTCAGTCCGGTTTCCGCCCAGGACACAGCATCACCACTGCTCTAGTTAAGATAAAGAAAAAAAGAATAAAGTTCGTTTCGCTATGGACACGATGCTAACAGTGTTAATTTTACTTGACTTTAAGTAATGCCTTCAACTCCGTGGATCACGACGTGCTTTTGGCGGTATTAGTTACATTCATATGTTACATTCTTTAAAAAAAATTCTTCCTACGAAAACAAAAATTTCTCTTGTACAGTCTCTTATACTCCCAATTCTTGATTAAGGTGATGTATGTTTCCTTGATGCTACAGAATCTCTCCTAAATAAATTGGAGAAGCTCCAAAATTCCTGCATCCGATTTATTTTTAATTTCCGTAAATTTGACCACGTCTCCATGTTTAGAGCTCAACTCAAATGGCTTCCTATACGACTCCGCAGAAATTTACATATTCTATCTCTCCTATATAATATTCTGTACAACCCGTCAGCTCCCTCATACCTGCGGGAGCGTTTTAGCTTTCTGCACTCTACTGATTCCCCATGTCGCTCCAACCGTAGCTCTGTACTTCGTTTTCCCGCTTCGCACTCTAGTTGTTATTCTAAATCCTTTACTTTCCAATCAATCAAATTGTGGAATTCCCTTCCTACCGTGATTCGTGACAGCCCTTCTTTACCTACTTTTAAGAAAAGATTGAAGGAACATTAGTTATCGTTGACACAATAACATACTCATATATTATCCTACTAAGATATTTTAATAATTATAATTGTACCTGTTTTATTTTTTAAACATTTTATTAGTATATTTTTATTTATTTGGTCTAAGTATAGCTATAGTTAATTGTTTATTGTACATGATGCCTTCCATTTTATTTTCACAGCTTAATTTTTTTTTGGGTTGGCTGGAAGAAATTTTTTTAGTTACAGATAAGCTTGCCTTTTGTGCATTTTTAACTTCTCGTGTATTTTGTGTATTTTAGTTTTTGTGTGCAATAAAGTGTTAAATAAATAAGTAAATATTAGAAAGTTTCAATTTATCTCCTGCTTCTGTTAGCTGCTTTCGCAGCTATCTACAGGGCAGGGACGAAGGCAATTTGTTCAAGCGGGAAAAGCTATGTCATCCTAGTTCATTCTCACTAGCGGTGTGCCTCAGCGTGGTGCCTATTTTCATCTTTAATTAATTCTGTAACTCAGTTTCTAACTTCAAAACGTCATTACCCCAGTGATCTGGTCAGTATTGAAAAGTGGAGTTAATCTTTCGGTCTTAAACGTAATCCAAACAAGACTAAGGTCATTATTATTCGTAACCCCGGACTTACTAATAAGATAAATTGGTCTAGTCTAGATTAAATAATGTCATTATCCCATATAGTAACTCCGTTGAGAATTTAAGTGTTTTTATAGACAATACTCTCTCTTAGACTAAGCAACTACAGGAGGTCAGTAGGAAAGCATTTCATGCTTGGAATTCATTGAAACGTCTTCATTTCTTGTTCCTGATTTTGATTTGATTCCTTGTTACTTTCAATCTTAGATTAAGCTGACTCTAGCTACGTAAATCTCACTGTTGAGCAAATAAATAAACTCGATGCTCTTCAAAATCTTTGTATTAGATTTATATTTTCATTGCGTAAACATGACCGCGTTTCTGAATATCGTGCTAAGCTGAAGTGGTTGCCTATCAACATTCGTCGGAACTGCCATTCTCTCCCTCTCCTCTCCCTATATATATCCTCTACCTTTTGTACTCCATTCTCTTTGATCCATTTGTGCCTATTTATTTAAAGGAGAGATTTAAGTTTTGTAATTGTGAGGTGAAAGTCCTCAGATCCAGTGATAATTATTCTCTTCAAGTTCCCTCTCCAAACACTTGTTACTGTAGCCGTTCTTTTACCTTGCAAGCAGTGAGGCTTTGGAATTCTCTCTCCGTAGATATCAGGTGACCTCCGAATATTAATATTTTAAAAAGTATGTTAAAGCGTCACTTTCTGCATTCACTGTAATTTAGTTTGCATTTGACTTTTCTTGTTTGTTTTAATTACAAAAACTTATAATTAAAACAAGCTTCTGCTTTTACGATCTTTTATGATGCATTTTTATATTTTTAAGAGCACCATATCTTGCTAAATCTTATTCCATACTTTAGGGTTGCCTGGAAGATATCGCTGACTTGACGATAAGACCGCCTTTGTATATCCTCATCCTCTTAGTTTAAGTTATTTTGATGTATTTGTTATGTCTCTGTATTTGGTGCACAATAAAGAATTATTGTATTTTACATTTTCTATTATTTTTTTGGTAGCAAAAATAATTAATAAAGTTGGTCAAAATCAGAAATATTATCTTTGGTCAAAATTTTAAAAAAAAACATATATTTAAAATTACAAATTATTAAGTATGTTGTATTTCATATATCAAACATTTCGTTAAATTTTACTTATGTTTTTACGTATTCTGAACTATTTATTTCAGGTATTCGAATATATGCTGATGAAAGATTATTGTAACCATGTAACCCTGTTACTAGAGTTTACAGAAGTCAATATACTGGATTATGGGATGGCGCTCGATCTCATGGAGTTTCGTAAATTCTGTGAAATAGCTTTCGTAAGTGGTAGAAAATTTACACGTAGTTATCCCTATTTATTTCATAAATTGCCGGTAACCCTTATACAGGGTTACATCTAAAGCACCATCCAAATTTTGAGAAACAGTTTTGAATCGATAACATTTTCGATCTATGAAAAAACTAAAAATTAAAAAAAAGAATTCATAATTTTTATCCGACCTAAAATACCAGATGCATGGTCATAGCGTAAAACAAGCATAATACTGGTTTCCACCGACCGCAGTCGCTGGCTGGTGACGTCATGGCTCGTACTAGGTACAGTACTACTATTTAAACTATGCGCTTCGGCTTTACACTTTTTAATCTTTTTACACTATATTCTTTTATTTTTAAATTGGTTGGCCTAATCTAAATTTTAGCGAAATGTGTAATAACAACTTTATATAGATATCTTTAAAATACATTCGGAATTCCGAAGCTTGACAAATATAGGCGAAGCACATAATTTAAAAAGTACTACTAGTAACAAGTAAAGCATTGTTGCGGACTGTTTTAAATGAATGTTTATAAAAGTAAATATTGCTATTTCGCACTTTCAACTCTATAATGTAAGGGGGTTACATTAAAATTTAGCCGGTTCTTTCAAAATTTCCCTGTATAATAAGTGAGGGGTTTTAAGTTCAGGAGCTGGTAACTGCCATCAGAGTGTTGATATACATTGTAATTTTTATGGGTTAGTTATATTTTGCTACCATGATTTAAACAAACAACATAATCACAACATAATTTTATTTTTAAAACAAATTAATAGTGAAAAAAAATTTAGATCGACTAAAACAGCGTCAACTTATTTTCCAACAATTATTACATATTATGTTGCATATATTAAGTTGCATTGATTTTAATCCACAAGTGAAAACAGATGTTGTCCAAAATTATTTTGTGAAGCTTGTTAAATTTAATTACAAAAAACACTGATCTAAAAAGCTGATGGAAAGGAATCATAGTATTTAGTATGAACAACGTTGGGTTAAAATGAAAAAAAAAACACATTATAGCATTAAAACATTGATTAGGAATATTAGTTTTTCAAAGTTTTAAAAAAAGTAATAACGTCTACCTATTCTATATTTCGTCTATTCTACCCAGCTGAACCGGTTTCAGATTCCATAAAAAAACAACTAAGAAAGGCCTGTTTATAATATCAAAATATTTTATACGATTCCAGATGGGGTTCAGCTTGAGAATAAAAGCATTACATTTCATAACAGCGTCCAAAACAATAGATACATTTGTGACACTCGTCAAACCAATTATGGGTCCAAAGATCAGTGGAAGAATACAAATTCACAAATCGATTGACGATATTGACGACCACATACCTAAGGATTTACTTCCGCAAGAATATGGTGGAAAAGATAAATCTTTATCGGACTTGCGTGGTAAGATATTCATTCTTAAAGGACAGGAAGGAAAGGAAACAATCTTACGAGTTTTCTGTTCCACCTTTGCACCTACGCAAACACATTTTTAATTTGAACTCACAACACAGTTGTGAGAGAGATACACAAAGAGGTTCTGACATAAGCGATAGACAAAGAAATGCACTCTAATCCGCTGTTTCAAATACAAATACAAATACAAAAAATATTTATTTTCCCTCAAAATACAAATAACCAAAACAATGTTTCGAAAGCCTGTCGTCACTTAAGCGATTTGGAATCTCTACTTCAAACTTGAAATTTAAGCATCTTTTCGAAACTTAATACAATGCAGATAGAACGCCGGTCACTAGCGTAGTGAAATCTTTCACTTAAGAAAATTCTGCATCTGTGTGAAACCCAGTATAATATGTATTATCGTACAGAACCGGCTCTTCTTGTAACAATTCATATAAATAGCGACTCTTGTAAAAAAGTTCAATTCAGCTCGTACAAGCGCTCCGTACCTAGCGAGATATTTACCTAAGTATTCCCGCTTCCTTTTAACGCATAACTGTCGCTATTCAGTCTCTCAAAATATGTAACAAAAAAAGAAAACAAACCTTTAGTCTTTAGGTACAGAACAATAAGTACTAAAGTACTTTATGTGACTTTTATTTGTGAACATCACGATAATCTAATAACTCATTGAAAGTAAAATGTACATAGGTACTCTTATTCATTTAATTTACAATTAGTCGTAACTACTGTTATATTATACAGAGATAATAATAAATAATTAGTAGTCTGCGATTAGAATCACTCGTAATTGCAATATATTTTAAGTATTACGGCACTTACAATGAGCAAAAAAATATTCGTATATTTTTTTTAATTCAATTTACTTTTTTAAAAAAATGATAATCCCTCGTTTTGTTTTCGGCAAACATCCTTCAAATGAGCAATGCTTTAAGCCAGCTATTCTATTTTAAACATATTATTATACTTTTAAAAAACGCACGCGTGAGCTCTACGCGTAAACGGCGACACTCAGTGTCGGAGTGGTGACTGCGCCACGTGAATTTGTAGGCATTTATCGCTGTAGCTACGGCCGAGTAGCGGGGACCTGGTCGTAGCCTGGTGTGAACGACTGTTTCGTAGTTACCTAGAAAGTACTACTGATAAAAACGCATCATAACATAAGGTATAAGGTACACTATATATTATGCAGAACGATAATATAGTTACTAAACATAAAAAAAAAACAAAAATGTTTATTCACTGCTATTTTACAAAAACAAATGTGGGTAGTTTATGAAGTCACCTATTAAGTACAAGGTGGCGTCCCCGCTCTTTTATTATTAACTTATAATAATAACGTACTAATGTTTAATTTTCAGAGGATTTATACAACGAATTGTTTTCAAATGAATTCACGAAATACAGAGAGGAAATGAATATAGCTCGCACCAACGAAATGTTCAGGCAAAAAGACAAGTTCAATGAAGACCACTTGGGCATTTCTGGCACGTTTAGATCTATGACCGTCGACTAATTATGCCGGGCCTTAAAAATTATTGGGTCACGTTTTTAACAACTACAATTATAACATATGGTCTGGCTATTTTCCTTAAACATTGTTTATAAAAGAAATATTTGTAATAATTTAATAGTCAAGTTTTGTCGCTAACAGGACATACCTGCATAAATTATTTAACTTGTAAGTGCAAATCTGGGCATTAAAAAGTTATTTATACTTTATTATTATTTATTCCTCCTTAATCCCCTTTGTTAAGAAAAAATAATTAATCTCATATATACAAAAAAAGCCTGTAAATATCTATAACATTTGTTAAAAAATAGTAAACCGAAGCACGTATAATTTTTAATTTATCACCTTAAAAATGGATATAAGAATAAAAATAAGGGCAGTTTGCGTTCACACTGGATGCAAACTGATATTACTATCTCAGAATTCATCCTCTATTTTATTTTTAAAAAATGTCTTAAAAACATGGGATTCTATATTTTTATTACCAATGGTGCTATGCTTATAAAAATTACCAATTTGCGTCCCCATTCTTAGAAAAAGATACAGGTGTCGAAATTCACTTGGATGCAAATTATTTTGATTTAAATACCTATTCTTAATTATATCTCGTATTAAATTAGAACAGGCAGTTATAGCTAGGTAGTAGTGGATATGGTGATTTCCATCATCCCTTATATATAACCGGGCCTAGTACTTACCACCGCTCTAGTAATTAACAAGCGCATTATATGTTTCTGACTTATGCTATGTCATTAATTTTAACAACGTAAAGGCAACATAAGATTTTAAACTTAAATCGTCGCGAATTAATAACATTTTTAATTATTTATACGGGATACTCACGATCTCTTTTTATTTTATTTGTCGATATTTCGGCCTAGTTGCATAGGCCGTGGTCCCGTCGTGACAATTAAAAACGTAAAGGCAAGTGAGTAAGTATCTTCACTGAGTAAGAATACACATCGAATTAAGTTGACCGAAGTATAAGGGCTTGGGTTTCCACGAAAAACTTAAGATACTTAGTTCACAATGTGATTGGTGGCAAAACAGCATTTCATCTTTCGGGATAAAACATGTGCCAAACAAGATGTAAAATAAGCCTTTATTTTGCTAATTCCGCGTAAGCAATGTAACCGTTGTGGCAAATAATCCTCCAAACGACACAGAATGTGACAAGCCTAACTGACGTTCCCACCACCCACCTCCGCGACCAGAACACGAATATAGGAAGAGCTCGGGAAACAATATAAATTGTCACGTTCTTTACATGTGACAACCCTACCTAAAGTTCCCACCTCCCACCTCCGCGACCAGATCACAAATAGAGTCCGAACACGGGAAACAAAACCACTTGTCACGTCCTTCGCCAACTTTGTCGAAGCACTCACCACAGAGAACACCAAATCGCACTCGACGTACGTTTCGCCTCTACACCGAAGCATCCTCAGGAATTCGACCGTACCGTACAAACGACGACACACGAGTGATTTGCCGCCGCCTCGATTGCGCCTTATATAGACCAAACCCCCCAATATCAATTATTCGTAACCTCTTCACGAATCGATTGTGGAATTCTGTTCGACTCGATTGCTGCTAAAAATTCGTAATAATGGGGAATTCGATATATTTATTTGTTCATTCAACAATGTTCTGGACACATTATTGTGTTTTATGATTTCTAATTGTTCTAAAATATTTAGCCTAATTCCTTTTTCACAAGTATGAATTATTTCGAAGGAGTGATCACTAGCCAAAGTGTGACCAGCTTCCAAAAGATGTTTTGCAAAATGGGATTTATCGAAATGTTTATGTTTGTTTGTGTTTATGTTTATGGAAGCAGGACTTTTAATGCCGTATCAAAAAATACGGCAAATGGCTATAAATATAATAAAATATTTTTAACAGAGTGCAGCTAAATGAACCACTCATAACCAATAGTCGGAAAAATCATTTCTGCTAAAACTGTTCACATCACTGTATGGTGGCATTTCTTTTACTTCAGGAAATAATGAATGTGACGACATGATTGTACTAAAGAATTTGGTTTATCCATGAATCTATGTGATC
>NJDC01002312.1:123419-141388 GCA_002245475.1 Calephelis virginiensis
GTCTCGACTTAGAAGGGTAATCGGAAAAAAATACTTGAAATTTAACATCTCATATTACGGGCATAAAAAGGACACATGACCGAATTAAATGCATTTATAAATTATTCACAGAAGAATATAACACAGTAACTCTATATTGTGCATCAAATACATGGAATTTACAAATACATTAAAAATAAAATTCTAAAGCCGCCATTGTCGCGGAAGGGGTAAACATATCACATGTGTTTATTTTTTTCATATAAGGGCACAATTTCTAAATCGTGAATATCCCCTTATTAGGATTGAAAAAAGTCTTTTAACCCGTGGTCTGAATTTTTTTTATGATATTAGAAGGCAAACAAGCAGACGGATTTCCTGATGTTAAGAAATTCACGCCGCCTAGAGAGACCAAAGGTGGTAATGGTGCGTTGCCAACCTGAGGCCGGGATGTTAGGCCTCGAGCAAAAGCAAGTTTGCCGGCTACCTTACCCTCGGAACCAGAACACGTCATGACGTTATGGCGGCAGGAATAGGTAAGGCGGTGGTATCATCCGGGCGAGTCGCTGCTAAACTCTACCACCTAGTTAGATGTAACGGTCTTAGTGACGGTGAGCCTATGCTCGCCTTTTACGAGCTGCCTGGCAAGGAAGGCAGATGGTCTATTCTACAAAGGAGCCCGGACCAACACGGGGCAAGAATGTGGTGACAAAATCAACCTATTAAACTTAAAACTCACATTGGGGCCATAGGGGTGTCAAAAAAAATAAATACATATAAATAATGGCCGGTTTCTAGATCAAGTAAACAGCCCCGTCAAACATAAGGAATCTAAAAGTCATGTTATACTGTAATGGATACCGGATCTGTAAATTTCGTCAATCGAAGATTTAACCATTCACATGACAAGAGATAGAAAACATGAAGGAATTAATTATACTTATAAAACATTATCAAAACCACGACTTGATATAAAGCCATGGCATTTGGGGCACGATATGTACCGACTTTATATCAAGTCAATGGCGGCGAAAACGTTAATTATTTTAAGTAATTGAAAGATAGAGCACTCACCAAAATCGTAAAACATATTTCTTCAAAATCGGTCTAATGGTATTATTCATTAATATTACTAGTATATCCACTTAGACGTAAGGTAATGTCTATAATGTAATTATTTGTATGTTACAATGTAACGATTTTTCCACCGGATATTCTAGTGTAGTGCCGAATTACGATGTAGGAAATGACGATTCGCAACAAGTACCAATTGAATGGTTCATGTGTATTAGCTTGATTCTGATTAATCTGTTCCTTATTGTGGACTTCAAATACCTCGTGTTGGTACCGAACTCCTTATAAGTACATAGGCCAAAACTACTTTTTTAACAAGAAGCTCGCTGGACACTAGCACCGTGACCACAACTAGATGCTAGATTTTTGTGACGTGCTGTCTGAATTGGTAACAGCACCTAAATATTTTTGCCGCTATAGCAAGCATTAGTGCTTTACATTTTTTTTTTCGATAAGAAGGCTAGAACAACACAAGAGACTTCACATTCCAACCTCAGATGGGCATCATTCTCTCACTGTCTATGGTGCTGCAGCCTCATAAATGAAACCCTTACCACCGTTAGTGCCCACGGCCGAAATATATTTCTTACCATTACAAATTCCGTCCATCCCAATTTCATAAATTTTGTTGACCTAAGGTTTTTTTTTAGCAATGTTATCCACAATACGACTGTAAATGTCAGGATTCCAAAAACAACACGTTTGCGTGCTTGAGACACATATCGAGCCGCGTCGATGTGAAATATTGCGGATTTGCTGACAACCAGGTATATAGACACAAAATACATTTCCCATTGCGGTCACAAATACATACTCCCACGCACGCATACATACGCACGTATAGAGCGGGCACACGCACACACCGCGCGGGCACACGCATGTGTACGCACGCGAGCTATACTGTGTTATACATTCAATATTATATTATTTTTAATAGTTTTTATTGTATTTTTAAAGAAAGAAACACTTGTACTGTTTTACTTATCACTTATAATTTATTACTTTGTAATTAGTAGCCTACCGGTTTCACTTATACAGCATCATCAGGGCTAAAACTTAAAAGTAAAACAGTACAAGTGTTTCTTTCTTTAAAAATATGAATATTTGGAAGTTTTACCAAGCGCCGACGATGGAAAATATCAAATATAGTTTTTATTGTTTCTGCAACAACGGTATTTATATTAGTATATTTATTATGCTAATATTGTAAATAGAAATAATCTTACTTTTGAACCAGTTACCAAGCAGCTTGAGAGTACCTGCTACGAACATTTTCCTTTAGATTTACAGATTGTTTTTTTAGTTCATTGCTGCTACTCTATATAGCTTAAGACACAATTTATGAATAACACTTGTACTTTTCACATTTTTTTTAAACTAACTTGGTTCACTATTTAAGCATTATCATCGATATTTAACTAAATAAAGTCTAATACAACGCATACATATCTTTACACCATGTCTTATGAGATGGGTAGGCAGTGTTGAGCTCTTACCGCCAGAGCCTTGTGCTTGTTCGCTGCCTAATGCCGTAAAAAAAAAGATTCCAAAATCGAACGCAACGAAAAAGGATGAGATAGATCACGATATATTATATGATATTAGATATACATTACACAGTATTTTATATTTGTAAGGTTTCACTTCTTACTACTCACTATTGACCGCCTCGTTGGTTGAGTGGCTAGCGTACACGCCTAACTACACTGACCAACCGCAAGGCTCTGGTTCTATTCCCGACGGGGGCAGACATTTTTGTGATGAACATTTAGATGTCTGCATTTCCGGGTCTGGGTGTTTATTAAATTTATTCTGGTATCTATTTATGTTTTTCTATGTATTATAATCGTTGACTAACACCCATAACACAAGCATATAATTTGCTTACTTTGGGATTAGGTTAATTTTGTGTAACTTGTACAGAGATATTTATTTTATTATTATTCATTATATATTTTTTGGATATTTTATTTCTGCTGTGCAATATTGCAAACATATTTTTTGATAATATTATGCGATTTATTACAGAATTTCATAGAAATGTACGACCTGTCCCGAGATCCATATGAGATGAGAAACATAATAGACATGACGCTGCCGGCTATACGGCACTGGTACAAGCTCACGCTATCCGAAATGCTGTCCTGCAAAGGATATGAGAATTGTGATAATCCATTGGAGACTCCGCGACTGTACGGATAAACTTATCATTAATAAGGGTTTTTTCGGTGGAGCAAAGGCCTTTCTAGACTCGACACTTATTGGCACCGACTCATAGATGCTATTAGTAATTCATCATGTTAACTTATTAAGTACTTAAAGATCTGGCACACATTCAAATAAAGAAATGTCTTTTTTCGTGTTAACTTATTAGGTTTTAAAAATCTTAAGCATTTTTTTATACATATTATTTAATGTCTCATACATACGTATATCTTCAAATCAAGAGTCTTGAGAGATAGGCAAAGAGATGTATACCTAGATGGTGGTGGTCAAAATGGTGCTACCATCTTACATTTCCACGCCGCCATAATGTTAGTGCTCGCTATTGTCATGTCCCGGTTTAAAAGCTTTAGAAGGTGATTAACTTATGTAAAGAGATATAGATCAAATCCTCAATACATTAAATGTTTCGCCAAGTTAAAGAAAAGAACGCCTTACTGCGAGTAAACTTGACTATAATAAAACTACTCAGCACTGAAAAGTTAAAGTTTTTAAACTGTACCATTCCTTTTGTAAATACCACGTGGAAAATAGTAATACAAATATCACTTTATTTTGAGTTGTATTTAAGATTGCTAGCAATTACCAAATATAACGTCAAAAAATATGTAAACTTGAATAAAGTGGGTAGCTCAATAAGTTTTGTTTCATACAACAGTTGTTTTTTATGTTTTATAACTAATTTCTCATTATTTTATGTACAAAAATATTTTATGTAAGAATTAGAATATGCATGTCTTCGCTAGTTCATGGTTAAAGGTCAGGGGGCCTGCCATAAGCTTTGATGAAGTACTCCGTCATAAAATACCATAAATTTAGTTCTTTCGTATGAGCTTTTAAATCAGTATTGTTTTATTACTGCATTGAATGAAAGATTTTTGTGAGTTTTGTCTATTACCTGCTACATATAATTAGCCAATGTCAAGTATAAAACTTATTTAAGATATGTCTCTGCAACAGGCATTTCTTCAATTTTTTTATTTGATAAGCATTTTTCTAAATAGCCATTTTCGTCATCATATTAAGTCATACCAAGGTCTTATATAAAACAATGGCACCCTTATATAGGTTAGTTATGGACGCCACCGCTATAACAGCAAAAAGAAAATACACGATACACCAATTTCTTCTTATTCATCAATATTTTATTGTGACCCTGACTATTAAATTTTGTTTTATTTTTTTGACACATTTCCACTACTAGCGTAGACACATAGACACCCGTATGTTAAAAATCTATAAGATCAATTAATATCGTTTCGCCTACAATAACATTTTATTTTTAAATTTTTTAGATGGCAATTTATCAAACAATACTAAATCCGCTGTAAAATATTAACTTTTTTTTAAGATAGCCGAACATGACGTAAAAACATAACTGCTGGCTTTTAAAATCTATATTATGGTACGAAATAGTTAGTATTTTTAATAAAGATATTATATTATAGTCACTGTTAAAATTTAAGTTTTCGAAGTATGTAATAAAAACGAAATGACAAAACTACCTACAATAGCGCATTAAGAGACCAGACCGCCCGCCCAGAGCGCGCTAGACGGTCAACTAGATTTTTCAAAGTTGCCTACATAATGAGTACTAGCTGCTACCTGCGGCTTCGCCCGCGTTTTCACAGAAACCCGGTGTGCGATCGGGATTAAAAATAGCCTATATGTTAATCCAGGTCACAATCTATCTGTCTTCCAAATTTCAGACAAATCCGTTCAGCCATTCGAGCGTGAAAGAGTAACAAACATCCATACATCCATACTTACAAACTTTCGCATTTATAATATTAATAGGATAATAAACTTGTTTAACCAAAATGTGCGGATACTAGACGATCTATATATATAAATCAATGCCACTTTTTGTTGTAATTTTATAACTCAAGAACGGGCTCACCTATCCAAACCAATTGATTAGGCTTTGTTTGGACTATTTAGTAGATGGTTTTTGTGTAGTTTGCATAAAATAGGTAGAGCAGTTCTTCATTTATCACATTTTTTGTAACAAATGAATTCAATTAATGGCGGATGGTTTTGTTAATGGGTATTTTACTGTCAAATTTCTTTCAGATGGGAATTGTGCTGTCATGACGAAACTTTTTTCAGATTTTTTCTTTATTTAATACAGGCATTTTTTTTGTAATTTAATGGTGTTTTTTTAATTAATCTCTTCTGACAGCATTTTGCATGTTTTATTAAAGTTCATGATTTTTTTTCGATGATTACTTGTCTAGTATCCACAAATTTCAGTTAATCAAGTTCCGAAATATCACGTTGTATATTATATCACAGAAAAATTAGCGGCTGTTTAATTCACTGGCTTATACATCGTAATATCACAGAATTGAAAGAAAATTAGTAATTTAAAAACTTAAAATATTTAGTCATCATAAACTCTTTGATTCTGTGGTAGTTATAGTGGATGTAAAAACAAATTTTGTTAAGAAATGTTTTGTTAAATAATAATGTTTCTTCGTTAAATAAAGTTAAGCAATTGAATTTAACTTTTTTGTTTGCACGAGAACATGAGTGTAACTCCCGGGTCGTGCATCTCAGTGTTTTTTTTTTAATTTTCTTAGAAAAGCAACGACGTTGCCTGGATTCGAATAAGTACCCAGTTGGCGATATGTTTGCCACCTGTCACATTGTTGGACTTAGGGCCGCGCACTCAAAGACGTTTATTAACATATTTTAATCTCTCATTAAAATACAATTGTGTTTAGAAAATATCGATTTAATGACTAAATAAAAGATAATTGATGTCTCCGAGTGCGGCCGTGAGAAATTCATTCGGCTAATCATGGGTGCCCTAGTTGTCATCTACTTTTTTTTAAGGATACCAGCAAGATGATTTCTTAATTTTTACTACAATATTGGTACAAGCATCGTTAAGGAAAGTGATAGGCAGCTTCTAAATTTTTATCTTTCTATTTGCCTCTGAGGTCTAGCGGTACAGGTTGGACTTGACTGCATGAGAATTTCAACCAAATGAAAATTTGGTTTTTGTAATTTTTCTAATAAATAAAAAACGTTGCCCGGGCTTGGATTCGTGCCCGGTTGGCGATAGGCTTGCCACCTAACACATTGAGGGACTTAGTCGTGGGTGCCCTGGTTGTGCCTCTGCCTACCTCTTCGGGGATATGGGCGTGAAGATACTTTTTTTTATCTTTCTATCTTCGATCTATTCACTTTCCATTAGTTGATTATCAAATATTGTGCCAGACCATTTAAATATAATCGTAAACATCACGCTACACCCTCATCATATTCATCGAGAGCGTCGCTGGGAATTGCTTGTCTCATAAAAAAGGTTAGGCAATGAAATCAAAACCACATAACATCAATAAATGTATCAAAAATAGACATTTTATTTCAAAGACGGTAACAAAACATGTTAAATTAATCCTATATATATATAACAGATCACAGACAATATATCAGCTAATGTGTACCTGAAACAAAATTATTAGGATTAACTTTATTTCATTAACACATAAAAACATAATATCTTCACGCCAAGTCCCTTGTGAAGTAGACAGAGTGTGTCGAGTGAAAAGTGACACGTTCTTTCAGACCTGCCAATATACCTCCCCACATTATTAATTTTTCACTTCATATAAGCTATATAAGGTACTTGCGCCAAAGATGGCCCAGTTCTTTATATGGCCTATTTTCAATATAAACTAGTGGTCGCCCATTGGTCGAAATTCGACCATAATAATTTTTAATATCTTGTTGATAAGAACGCCATCTTCATTTCTTAAGACCAATTACTTTGTTTCCAATCTTTATATTGCGCCATCTGTGATCTTTTATCGTTATCATCAATATATTTGTTTGTGTGTGTCAAATGCATGGCAAATGTGGGTAATGTTTTATTTATTTAATGTTTTTTATAAGCATTATTATTGCAAAATATTATAAGTGGGCTGGGCCATCTCAGACGCAAGTACCTTATAAGTTAGAGGTTGTTATTACATAACGATTCAATCTCTACTGGATATAGACTGAAGAAAAATATTTAGAAATTGACAAATTTCAAATTATAAAAAAATTTAGTTGAAAAAATGTAATAATATACATGGTTACTTTGAAAGGACCAAATTTTAATATACGGGGGTAAAGGCTTAAATGGAAATGCATTTTAAATATTGCCAAATTGGATATTTCCTTTTATAAACATTATTTTAAAACAGTCCACAAAAATTCTTCACTTGTCTATGTCCTAAACTAGTACGAGTCATGACGTTATTAACCTGCGACTGCGGTCGGTGGGAACCAGTTTTATGCTTTGTTTACGTTATAACCATAAATTTTGTAGTTGGGTTAGATAAAAATTATCAATTGCTTTTTTAATTTTTAATTACTTCATAAATCAAAAAAGCTATTCTCTAAATTTGTCTAGGTAGTACTTTCAATTTCACCCTCTATATTATGAAAAAGTACGTAAAAATGAGAATATGATCAAAAACTTATACATATTTTAAAATCAAGTAACTATAAGTAACTAGCTACACCATAGATAACATGTCATACACAAAACAAAGCAAAATTAACTCGATTAAAGTTAAAATTCAAAAGTGTCAACTTTTGTCACAAAATGTAATTAATAAGTAAATAATTAAGCGCAGTAAACCTGCAGAAACCGACTCCAATTATGTCAACGGGTACCACGACTTTATTTAATAATTCTTTTTTCGAAAGATATCACATGGTTCCGAAATGGTCCCACATAAATTTTATCCATATACTAGTAGTTTTTGAGTTACACTTAATAATGCATAAATGATGAATAACCGATTATCGGATCATGATACAATTTATATGGGACCACATCACAATCGGTTAGCTATTGACGGAGTAATCGCGTAATAAACATACAGTCGAATTGAGAACCTCCTCCTTTTTTGGAGAATGTCAATAAGACTCACAAATTTAAAATTATTATTGTCTAGACCTAGTAACTTTTAAATTATAAGTATAAAATTATCGTGTCAAGCTGAAAACTGAATTTGCTAAAAGTACGTACCAAACTTTTTGTAATTTGGTCCAACTTATAAGATATGATAGTCTATAATCCCCGACGAAAAAAAGACGTAGAGTTATAAGTTTGATTTGGAAGAGTTATAGCGCCATCTAGAGAAAGATGGTTGAAGTTTTTTCATAATTATTGAATTTCGTGTTTATATTGAGTGAAATTAGTTAATTTTGGTGGCATTTTGTACAATTTTGTTCAGTGAAAGTGCGCAAATGAAATAATCATAAAGAAATTAGCATATTGTTTTCTTTATTTGTTATTCCTCGTTGTCGTCAAATCTCATTACATGAACCTGAGTAATGAAGCCACCGCTTTATCCAAGACCATCCCAAGACCCTGCATAATTTATTGACGACTTATGGCAAATTATAATTGAATCCCAATTTTGGTAAATTTGATGCAAATGATTGCAAATTTCTACTTGACTAATGGCGACGCAAATGCAGACACCTAAAAAAAAAGGAATTTGGTGTGTGTGCGTGTGCGTATGGATGTGAGTGTATGTGTCAACGGATACCTCTGGTAAAATTAAAAAACATGCAGGCGAAGTCGCGGACCGATATTGCCAAGCGTCCTTAAGGGGCCATGTATGCTAAAATACGTCAGCAATATACTGTTTTTTTCATACAAAGCAATTATGGATCTTGGCGACAAAAATACACAAGATTAACATTAATATGCTTTATAAGACTAGTGTTTCCAAAACACGATTCATTTCACTTTGCTCGATAGAAAAAAATCAAAAAGTTAACCCTTTTTTTGAAAGCAAAACCCATCTGTCTAGTTCAATTATGAAAATATCGACACCAGATTAACATAAACATAGATAAGTATTATACCTAAAAGATAACTATTTCAGTTCTTATATTTTTTTTCAAATTACTTTTATAGTGTCAAAAATAGTGATTTGGCGCTTAAGAAATTTACTTTAGAGCGCAATATTTCATAGTAATCATGGAACGGGGGAGTGTGCTGATTGGCTCTTCTGGCTGACTAAGTATGGGGCCTTAAAGCATTAAGATAGTAATATTTTCGCTAGGCAAAAAAAATATACTGATTAAATAAGAAATATAATTACCTAAAACTCAAGTTACGGCAGAAGTTTGTTGACGATTTTCTGTTTTAAAGAAGTCCGTTAGCTTGCTCTGGCACTGTATGTCCTCTTTATGGACAAGCGGACATGGAAAGAACTTCTGAAAAAGAGAGGTAAAACTATTAAAACAATGTTGTCACAGAGAACATACGATACCTCCGACACTAACAACTTTAAATTATATATAAGTACATATCTTCACGTTCGTCTCCTCGAAGTAATAGGCAGAGATAAAACCAGGACACCCACGATATGCCCAATCGGTCACTTATATAGTTTAACAATGTTTAATACAATTTATTTATTTATTTCACATGGAAGACCAACAGCAACTTATACAATTAAAATGGTAACAGAAAAAAAAACAGTAAGCCAATTACAGGTCCTCACTTATAGACACATATTAAACATTAATATATAAATGTTAACACTCCACCATGATACATGAAACATATCGAATTCTAGAAAACAAATAATGTTAAACAGACAACTTAAAATGAAAAAAAAAATAACAGAGTAAGAATAATTATAAAAATACTCTTGCTATAATACTCTTTTGCTTTATATAATACTCTTGCTATACGATATATGGTAACCCCCCCTTCCCTCCATTTATTATTTGATAGGTAAAATAGGGGTAAAAGACTATAAATTTTACTCACTTGTACAGCTTTAATCCCTCCAGAAATGTCGACGGTAGGCACCACTTGCTTCGGCTGCAGGTATTTCACGAACCGAATCAACTCGGAGAAACTTGAATGTTCACTATACGGTATACCTAAAAATAAACATACATACACAAATAAAGTATCTTCACGCCCATATCCCCGAAGAGGTAGGCAGAGGTACAACCAAGGCACCCACGACTAGCCGAAGACACTAAGTCCCACTATGTGATAGGTGGCAACCCTATCGCCAACCGGGCACATTTCCAATCCCGACAACAATTTTTTATTAGAAAATTGGAAAAATCCAATTTTCATTTTGTTGGCCGACCCGGGATTCGAACCCGGGACCTCATGCAGTCAAGTCCAACACCCGGACCGCTAGACCACAGAGGCGATTACATACATATATCGCAAAAAAAATCATGCCCTTATACCCAAAGGGAAAGAAGGTACGACCAGTACACCCACGACTAGCCAAATTTGATAAGTAGCATCAACATGTGACCGACGTGACCACCATGGCGATTATGTATCATGAACACGACTGTCGAAAGACAACAGTGGCTTTTAGCCACCGTAAATGTTATAGGTGCGTTGCTGTGTCCTGTGTGCGAGTTGTTAGGCCCATTGTACTGTACTAGAGTACAGTAGGGCAGCCGATCATCATCGCCATACGAATTCCACTCCAATCTCCAGCGGTTTTGATGACCAATGTAACCTATGTTAGCCTCTTACTATCTATATCTGCCAGGAAAGCAGATGTCATTTTCTACACAGGGATCCAGACCAGAGGTTCCCAAACTTATTTCATGTAACGCCCACTTTGAAAATCAGTTGTTTTGTAGCGCCCCCCCCTCGTTTTTTTCTTGTCAATAACCTCAATAACATACTTGTTGCGCCTAGCTTAAAAAAAACATTTTTTTCAAGATTTATACCGCCCCCCTCTAGGCTTCCAGCGCCCACAAGGGGGCGTTATCGCCCACTTTGGGAAAGGCTGATCCAGACCAACACAAAAGGACCAATTTCCTAAATAAAGAAAAACCCGACTGCTTAACTACCAATAAACAATGCTAGCACAACTTAATTAACAAAGAAGCAGACGAATCTTTCTTATGGCAAAAAATATACGCCGCTTAGACACCGACGATTCTAATGTGGCTAGGATTAGGATTAGGTCTAAAGGCTTTTTAACAGAAGAATTTATACATACATATGCACACACATCTTCACGTAAAATCCCTTACGGGGTAGGCAGAGAGTATCGAGTGCCAGACCTAACGATCCTGCCTGTCTAGCTTACTTCACATTCATTACCCTTTTCATACAAACACCCCGGTTTCGGAGACTCTTGACACCACCTCAGATAATATCCGAGTGATCTAATCGTGGAATGTCAACCTTGGTCTCCCCGGGTACCTACATCCAGCCACATTCGCATTGTATATCTGCTTTGTCAATCTTTCATCTGTCATTCTTTCTATATGACCGAGCCAGCGGAGCATGCCTTTTCGCATTTTAACACCAACACTTTCTTTCAATCTCACTCTTTCTCGGATCTCACTGTTATGAATGCGGTCAGCGAGCGTTACACCACAGATTTTCCGTAGCGCTCTCATTTCGACCGCATTTATCCTACTTTCATGCTTTTTCTGACATACCCAACTTTCGCTTCCATACAATAACGTTCGGATAAGAACAGAATTTATTATAACCTCACAATGTTTGAGGAAAACAACCGAATATGATAACTAATTAGACAATGCCAATGCTCGCGATTACACTCAAGAATTCATTTTACTCGTTACAGTAAACAGTAATCACCGCCAGTTTCCAAAACGACAATCAATTTACGATTTTTGGTGTTATGAAGAACATAACAGCTGCTTAACACGAGTTCAGTGAGATTTATCTCTTCACAGCAGCTGTTTAACATGAGTTATGTGAGATTTTTCTCTTCCTAACAGCTACTCAACAAGAGTTCGGTTAAAACATCTAAGTAGCTGTTGTGATGTAATGTTGTTACCCCGTCTGTTGGCCCGGGCTCCTATGTAGAATAGACCATCTGCCTTCTAGCTGGATGGCAGCACGTAAAAGGCGAGCATAGGCTTACCGTCACTAACACATTGACATCTGATTAGGTGGTAGCTAGGCTGCCGCCACAATATCAGTGCTTGCCGTTGACGTGTTCCGGTTCGGAGGATCGAACCCCGTCCTAAGGTTGGCAACGCACCATTACCACCTTTAGCGTCTCAAGGCGGCATGAATTTCTTACCATCAGGAAATCCGTCTGCTTGTTTACCTTCCAGTATCATAAAAAAAAATCGCCTCTGTGGTCTGGCGGTCCGGCGTCGGACTTGACTTCTTGAGGTCCCGGGTTCGATTCCCGGGTCGGGCAACAAAAAAATTAGATATTGTATATTTTCAATTTTTTAATAAAAATAATGTTGCCCGGGATTGGATATGTGCCGGTTTGGCGATAGGGTGATTACCGTATAATAATTTATTTACCATGGATAGTGACAGAATCCCTTTCAACTGAGGATTTCTTCCCGTTCTCCCACCCGCTAGGTTTGAAGGCGACCACCTCATCGAACGCACCATTCAGACTATCCAAATAATTTTTCATTTTCTGCAATGTTCATTTTAGTATTATAAGTGCGTGAATGTGTCTACACGTACTTCTCTAATATTGCAACAAGGCGAAGTTATGGTGTTTTTAAATAAATATCCTTAGACAAATAAGGCACAATATTTGTGTTGTGTGTGATTGTCAGCGATACCAATGCATGGGAATATTTAAACATCAGAAAAAAATAAACACCCAGGCCCAGAAATAAAGACATATAAACGTTTATCGCACAAATATCTGCCCTCGTCGAAAATCGAACACGAGGTTAGTCGAAAGAGTGTATGCGAGTGATTATGTGACGACGAGGTGGTACATTTGTGTGAGTGGAGATAGATGGCTAAAAAGTGACGTAAGCTACTTTTTATGCGGATATCCAATTTGGTTCCTGAGTTAGAGCAATACGAGGGTAGATTGAAAAGTGGTCGGTCTAACACAGATCTAGTCAATTGGGTGAAGTTCGAAACGTGTGCAATAACTAGTTGTGATTTTATATTTTCTTTTAACAAAGCAATCGGACATACTTTCTGCAAATGGACCAACGTGCCGTCATTAAGCACCTCCATAAGAAGCAACAATCACCAAAAGCTATCCATGATGATATGGTTAGTACAGTATTATATTCTGCTCTATCTTATTCGTCAAAAATGGATAGCAGAATTCAAGCGTTGCAGAGGGGATGTGAAAGATGAACCCCGATCTAGAAGGCCTTCGACGTTCACTACTGACGAAAATATTAAAAAGAACTTGGTTTAATTATAGGATATTAAAAATAAGAGAGATAGCCGAGATTATAGGCATATAGGCATTTTGTATACAAGTAAAGATGTACGAACATTCAGTTAATGAATCTGGGAAAAAAATCCCGAAGTCCCATCATTGAATAACTTCAATAGAATCTCTGGGAATATATGAAGATGTGTAATATAAAGTTAAAATCCGCATGACGCATCGCAGTTTGATATCCGCCTTAAACTACTACTGTTTCCAATCCTCAGTCAGAGTATGAAACGGTGAGACGAACTCCCCGATAACTTATATTCTTTAAATCTATATATTAATACTTGGTGCCAAAACTTTGGACCCCTTTTTACGAAAATTGCGCGTACGCAGGAGCATAAATTTTGGCACATTTAGACTAAGAATTCACGGCGCGGTTTTTACCCGCGACCGCGGCGGTTACGTGCCCGCAGATTCCGTAGAATGAAGATTTATATGCAAAAAGTAAGATCACATTTCACGACGCGATTTTCACCCGCAGCGCCTGCGGTTGTTTGCGGTTCTCGCGAGCAGCCGTCCGCCCGTAGATCGTGCGGCGGCGATATCTCGCCGCCGCCTCGGCGGGTTGCTACCGCGCGCTCTGCGGTCGCTTGGCGGGCGACCATTTTATACTATTTTTACTAATTATTTAACCGCCGGCCGCGCGATAATCAACCGCCAAGTTTGCGGGCGATAATTTAAACCGCGGCGGCGGGACCGCAGAAATTACCCGCCTCGTGAGTTTTGAAATAAATCGCAGAACCGTTACCGCTGAGGGCGCGATTAAAAATCTCTCCGCGAGTTCTGTCTCTTACAGTTCAAGTGTAGGAGAAGTGCAGAACCATTAGCCATGCATTTGACACACTCAAACAAATATATTGATCACAGATGGATAGTTGGTCTTGAGAAGATGAAGATGGCGTTCTTATCAACAAGATGTTAAAATTTACTATGGTCGAATTTCGAACAATGGGCGACCACTAGTTATAATTTATACTAATTGAAAATATATATTGTGGCTAAGTGAAATAGCTTCTATCGAATCTTTCGAGAGTGATTTATTACGTATTTATTGAATGTCTTTAGATAGTAAGGTACCTCGTGTGTGAGATCCTTCATGGGCACGAGATGCAGCTGGCAGGCGTGGGGGGGCGCCCGGGAGAAGGAGCGGCCCTCGACCGTCCGCAGCACGCGGTCCTTCTCCGGCCCCGCCCACACCGAGCACCCCACGCGGCGGGACATGCCCAGGAAGAACTTCTCTTTACCTGACATCGTATACACTTATTACCGCCATACTCTCTATTGGCAGATGGTTACACGGTAATGTGCGTCTCTTTAGGTGGTGGTAGACCTCCAATAACACCTGCGATCGCCCACAATATGCTCTTATATCTTTTTTGTGGTTAAACCTTTTTATTTCACTACTTGGTTTGTTGTTTCCAGACACCAAATATTTAAACGAAAATCGAATACAATAATAATAAATAAATAATAATAAATCGAATAAATAGTGTTACAAATACGCTTATATATATATATATAAGCGTATTTGTAACACTATTTATAACTTAAAAACGAAACCAATTTAAAGAACCAATTTAACTGAAAATTAATAGGGAGATATCCTAGAACCAGGAGAAGGACACAAGATACTATTTATCCCGTTCGACTTTGAGCAAACTAGGAAAAAACAACATTTTAATTTTTCCCATACAAAGTAAACGGTAAGAACGAAGTTGAGATAAAATATTCTATAAAGACTGTACACTCGAAAAAAACTGATACTTGACAACCCAATATAAAAACTATTCTTATAAGTATAAAATTAACTATTAAATTTGTTAACAACTCGAAATGTATTTTTTCGAAAGTATATTTTTTTTTCTTTTCTTTTTTTATATTCTTTTAAATTTATCCACAGTACTCTTTAGTCTTTAGATTTCTAAATTGTATGCAAAAATCCAATAGAAAAACTAAATCAATTATCAAATCAAAATCTTCAAATAAAGTCAATTCTTTGAGATGCCTAAAAAACCTTAATGTTTCCAAAAAAAAAACATATTTGCGAGAGTGGCAAGAACTTATCTTGGATTTTATTTATCTTTAATTTCTAACTTATACGTTGTTAATTGACTTTTAAATAAATAACCTACATATACCTACGAATTCGTCAACTGTTATATAAAAATATCACTTACCAATGGTATAAGTTCCGCACACTATAAGGACAGAAGAGAACTTCTTTCCAGCTTTTTCAAGTTGCATTTTCTTCTGCCTCAACAGAGTCAATGCCATTTCCAAGCTTTGATCTTGGGTTGGAAAATCATAACGTGGGTTGCAATAACTAAAACAAAAGTCCAAACAAACACAGAATCATTTAAGCGCCATATAAAACCGTCTCCAATTTTTTGAACTTTGTTTTCGAAAGGTTGTCCATGATCCAAGTTAACGTATTAATATCACTTAGTTCCAACAAGGGGTATTCAAGTAATACGTAACGCATTTTATAGGACATCTTATAAAAGTTTACGATGTGTTACACGGGCGGAGGGGGGATCGTGCTAGGGTTACCTAACATTGTTTTTTAAATATTAAAAACTAGGGAATTAAAATCGCCTAAGGCAGAGGTCGGCAACGTTTTTGACCTAACAAATTATTTGATTTGATTTTTTTGTCTAGTAGTTGTTCTTTCTGTAGTTAAAGGGCGCACTGAAATATATTGAAAGGCGCCACGTTGCCGACCACTGGCCTAAGGAATTAAAATATTTTAGCGTTATTCCGGTACTTTGCGCATCATGCTTAATTGTTTTGGGGTAAAAATATCGGCGCTGGTGTCTTACATGAGGTTTAGGGAGAGGGGGGATACAGAAAAACGTTACATCGCATTACACGTGGCGAGAAGCGTGAGTGGAAAATCTTTAAGATTCGAGACACGTAATACTTGAACCCAAGTAGTTACAGAGATTTTTTTAATGTCATAAGATAGCGAAAAAATACACAGTTCTCCTGAAGGTAAGCGGTAACTGTGGTCTATAGTAAAGACACTAGATGTTGTAGGTGCGTTGCTGCCTTGTAGCCTAGGTGTCCAGACCGGAACATGAAATTGTCATTTTATGGGCTGGAATGGTTAGGCGATTAACACACGGTACCACGCACCGACGCGGTAGGCGGTGAAGCGGATCTTAAGTTGCATTTGCCTTTTTTAAATACGTAGATACCTAACCGCACCTCTGCGCTGTAGTCTGCGCGGAGAGGTGGTACATAACACGACACAGCAGCACGGGACGTCGTAGGTGCGGTAATTTATATGATACCATGAATGTCTCATTTAGAGTTCTGCTTCGTAGGAATTAATGCACACAATATATTTTTGTTTTTATTTCTAGTCCATTAAAGCCAGATTGTTGCTACTACTTCTGTGTCCATTTTTGCCAGTGACCTTTGTCGAACTGGTCACAACCGCGTTAAATCCATCCGCGCGGACAGGCGCGTAAACCGCCTTACCGCGCGGAGAACCGCTATGAAATCCGCTTTTTCGCTTCCGCCCGACGCGACGGTAAGCGGTGCCGTGTGATAAGTTGCAGCACGGAACTCTGCTACCACCAGTTTTGTTACTCATTTGCACTGTTCTCGGCTCTTAAGTGCTGCCTGGCAGCTAGTTCTAGTTGTAGTTGTATATAGATATTAAGATCTAGTTGCCGAGGTACATGATAATTTTTGCATTATTATTAAATATAATTCACAAATCACTAGTCGGACCTTCATCAATTTTTGATATACAGGGTAATTCAAAAGACCGGCCAAATTTTATTATAAGGGAGTTAAGGCTAAATGACAGTGTATTTTAAATACGAATTGCCAAATACTTTTATGAACGTTAATTTTAAATAGTCCGCATTAATACTTTACTTGCTGTCACGCTACGTCGTACCAAGTACGAGTCGGCGTTTACGTTATAACAATGCATTTTGTATTTTTCGTCGGATAAAAATTATATTGTGTTCTGTTTATTTTTTTACTACTTAGTAAATGGAAAGTGTTATCGATTCCCAAATCTCTCTTAAAATTTGGCCGGTCCTTTAAATGTTACCCTGTATAATTAGATAAATATTAAACTACCTCGGAATCATACTTCAAATCTTTATTCTTCGTTTTTGTTATAGGTCAAAAAGTATATAAATACTACTTAAGAAGAAGCGGGACTTTCATAGATACATAGCAAACCCGATTTGTGTATGAAGTTTACTTAAATTGACACATGACACTTGACAGATAGGTATATAACCCGTTTAATTTGAAAGTAAGTCTAAAGGCAATTAAGATTTAAGGCAACTAGTGTCACATGATTTAGGTGAATAAAAGACATAGCAAACTTAATTATTTTATTTTTTTACCTTAATTGTGCGCCAAACTGTTATCGATATCAGTGCCAGCGATGTTTTTTCTATAAATATTAATAATCTAGGCATCCCTAATTTACAAATATATAAATAGGATTTTTAAAAT
>NJDC01002312.1:158514-173672 GCA_002245475.1 Calephelis virginiensis
ACTTAGGGGTATGAAAAATAGATGTTGACCGATTCTCAGACTTACTAATTATGCTCACAAAATTTCACGAAAATTGGTCGAGCCATTTCAGACGAGTTCAGTCACGCAAGCCGTGACACGAGACATTTATATATTAGATTTATTAATTTTGTTTTTTTTTTATGATATTGGAAGGCAAACAAGCAGACGGATTTACTAATGGTAAGAAACTCACGCCGCCGAGAGACGCCAAAGGTGATAATGGTGCTTTGTCAACCTGAGGCCGGGATGTTTGGCCTCGAGCAAAAGTAAGTTTAAGCTACCTTACCCTCCGAACCGGAACACGTCATGACGTTATGGCAGCAGGAATAGGTAAGGCGGTGGTACCAATCCGGGCGAGTCGCTGCTAAGCTCACCACCTAGTCGAATGTCACGATGTTAGTGACGGTGAGCCTCGCCTTTTACGAGCTGCCTGGCAAGGAAGGCAGATGGTTTATTCTACAAAGGAGCCCGGACTAACACAAAAAACAAACTACTTATCATCATTCAACCCATAGTTTTTGGACCCAGCTGTTTACAAATACGAGGGTGAGTTGAAAAGTACGCGGCTTAACATAGATACATACAATTCTAAAAATCAAATCTACCCACATTATTTAGTTCAGTTCATAGTAGTTAGGTAATTGTGTAAAGATCGAAACGTGTCCAATAATTAGTTGCGATTTCATAAATTGTTTACCTAAGCAATCCGATATACTTTTTTTTTTCGAAATGACTAATGTTGTGTACGTCTATAAACTTTAACAACGTCACCGGGCTAGAAGCTTTCTGCAAATGGAGCAAATCAAGAAACGTGCGGTCATTAAGTACCTCCATAAGAAGGGGCTATTACTGAAAGCCATCCATGATGATATGGTCAGTACATTAGGGGATTCTGCTCTCTTATTTATTCGTCAAAAAATGGATAGCAGAATTCAAGTGCGGCACAGAGAGTGTGAAAGATGAACTCCGATCTGAGAGGCCTTCAACGTCCACCACTGACAAAATAATAAAAAAGTACCTACTTGATTTAATAATAGAAGACCGCAGATTAAAAATTAGAGAGAAATTCGAAATTAGGTATAGGGTCTTCTATGAACGAACTCAAAACATAGTTAACAAACTGGGTTTCCACGAAGTGTCTGTGAGGTGGGTTCCGCGACTACTTTCAGTTAAACAAAAAACAAAACACGATTTACTTCACGTGGCTGTTTGGAGTTATTTGAAGCTAATGCAGATGATTTGTTATATCGTTTTTTATCGTTATTTATATTTTATCGTTTTGTTACAATATATGTAATATGGGTTCATTACAGCATGCCAGAAACAGAAACAATCAAATCAATTGAGAAGACCATAGTTCACCACCCCCCAAAAGGGTTAAGGCGATTTTGTCAGCAAATAAGGTAATAGCTTCCATATTCTGGGACTCAAAGGGTGTGATTATAATGATCTGGAAAGGGGTCAGACTATAAACTCTGGTTACTACTGTGTCTTACTATGTCTTTTACGAGAGAAAATAAAAGAAAAACGCCCAGGAATGCTCAGAAGAAAAGTCCTGAAAAGATAACGCCCGTGTTCACAAGCCTGTGCAATTAATGGTTAAAATTGTGACTTTGAACTATTACCGCATCCGCCTTATTCACCTGATCTACCACCGTCAGACTTCTTTCTGTTCCCTAACCTAAAAAGCCCTTGGAATTCAAAGATTTTCGTAAAACGACGAGATCAAAAAAGCAGTAGACTCATATTTTGACTCTAAGGAAGAATTTTTTTTAACGGTCTAAACGCTTAGAATGGGAGATGACAAAATTATATCAAACTTTTTAGTGATTATGTAGAAAAATAAAAATATAACTGATTTAGTATAGTGTTTATTTCTTGGTTAGGCCGTATACTTTTCAATCCACCCTAGTATGACAACTTCATAAAATTTGGAAAAATGTTATGCATTGCATGCAGATTGCATCCTAATTAAAATTTCCATAGTGAGGCAATTATTTATACAGATAGACATCTTTCCTTCAAAATGGGTTACACGAAAAGTTAAATTTTGATATTTTAGAAACTATTTAAACAGGGCACTAACACATACACATATTACAACAACTTACTCATTTTATTTAACTTTATAACAGCTACATAACATTATTATTATTTCAAAGGTACTCTTATATTTGATGTTGTCAAAATTATCCATTTTCTATTTAGAAAAGTTTAATCCTTCAGTACACTAATAAACTACAAATAATACTTAAATTTCCCAGGCGGTGGGAAAAAACATAATAAACGGAATTAACCGGTATTCCAAATATAAATTGAAATACAAATGGAACCAAAAAAATCCTGATTTTCACGAGCAGAAATAATATAAATGCTGTCTTTTTGAACTTTATGGAAGTTGGAATGAACAGGTTTGATAAATAAACTATGTTTCCGAGCTACAGTATAAATAGTCTTCTAAGCCAGATTGTTGATAGGCTTGCTAAGCCAGTATGTAAGAATTGAGACATTTGATATTTTGATAAGCCCTGCCTATACTATAGATGGTATTCACATTATCTATGGGCCTGTAGGCAATTTCTTACATCACGGGTTTGCATGTGAAACTGCCAGGAGCAGTTATAGTAACCAGTATTCAATTTTAATCTCACCACAAAAATTAAGATTGCGATAGAGATGTAAGATATTAAGGATATTTAATACACACCTGAGTTAATGTGTTTTCTTCCTCATTTTTTTTGAAAGTCCTTGGGTTTAGTATAGAAGGAATATAATCATTTATATCATTGTTCATTTTCCATGTTGTGCTATTACATACAGAACAATTAAAAAGACATCTGTTGTTATATTATATTGCAGGATCTATGAAGTAATAATATATTTTCTAATATAAGTAAGGTGTTTATTACTTCTTGGTTTTTTAAGATTTACAGTTTTTGTTGGTTTGTCTGCAATGGACTCCTAAACTTTTTAACTAATTTTAATCAAATATGCACACTCTGTACAGTTGGATCCACAATAGGAACTTAATTGTTTGTATGACGGAATGTGGATCCACACAATTCAGTTATACTGCTGCGTTATAGCCACAGCATACCAAAGGTTAAATCTCAATTTATAAAGGACAAAGCCGAGTAACAATTATGTATTGTTAAATCAGTTATTCATTGAATAAATTCTTTTGGCTAAGAATTGTGTTTGTGGATACAGCTAGTTTGCAAGTTGACTGACGTAAAAAAAAACTTTTGTACCCTCAATTATATCTATATCAAAACTTATCAATAAAATGTCAATATTTCTTCACTGGTGGTACGATGCAATGCTGCAACTTTGGGTAGAGATACACATGTTACCTATTCCTGCCGCCATGATGACAAAGCTATGTGTTTCTGGATTTATCCAGAAAGTAGGGTAGCCGAAATTCATGCACAATTAGCCTAAAACCTCAACCACAAGATAGCAAAGCACCTGAAGTCTTCTCCTTTCATCAATTAAGCCCTATTGTATGTTTAGTATATTTATTCGCTATCTTGTAACATAAAAAAATATAAAATTAAATGGATATTGCATGTGAAGATAACTATAGCAAAATCAGAACTCTGAATGTACAAGGTGTGTTTATATTTACACATTTCATAATCTTACAAATCCTAACTGTGTAGTTCCTAACAAACACATATTAAATAATGGGTTCAGTACATATTTAAGTCATACAACTTCAAATTTTGGTATTTAAGGGACCAATTTTAGTCTTTTATTGGAACATTTTTAACGAGATTTAAATACTTTATTTATAAACAAAATAGTGAAATTAAAAACACAGCGCATAAATTATCATAATCTGTTACTTGAATCGACTTCAGCAAAAGTAAAAACTTTAATTTAAAAGTTCAAATTATTTTTTTAATTTATCAGTACCTATGTAACAAACAATATTTTAATATTCACGCGTCAAGTGTGGATAATAATTATTGTTAAAATAAATCCCAGACTAGTCAGACTACAAATAAATTTTAAATCTCAGATTATTTAGGTAGTATTGGCACACAGAACAATATATACTTGGTAATACTAAAATATTAAATAATATTAACCACATAGGATTAACAATTTATCAAAACAATAAAACTTTTACGACCCATTTACTTTTTAATGTTTTTTTTTATTTTAGTTTTTATTTTTAAGTTAATTATTTGCTGAAATTTGCTCCTTTCTGAGGCCGGCTAGGACCTTTAAGTCATGCTGCCACATCTTTCGTAGTAATACATACATATCTTCACGCCAAGTCCCTTACGGGGTAGGCAGAGAGTATCGAGTGCCAGACCTCACGATCCTGACAAACCTGTCTTGCTTCCTTCACATTCATAACNNNNAGTAAAGCGGTGGTTACTTTACACAAGCTCACTTTGGGAGATTTGGCGGTAACGAGGAAATTCACGATACACTAATTTCTTCATGATTATTTCATTTGTGCACTTTCACTTAACACAATTAAACAAATTCCCTCCTAAATTAACTAATATTACTCATATTTTACACTAAATTCAATAATTGTGAAAAAATTACAACCATCTTCATTCACGATGGCGCCAAAACCAAAAACGCATAATTTTTATTTTTACTCCTTTCTGTATTTTGTTCTTTACACGATTTCGGTATAAATAAATTATTTTCATTACTCATAAATCAATTTAGGTCTTAAGTCAAAGTCCCGTCAGGGCCTTCAGTAAAGCGGTGGCCTCGTTACTGAAGCTCATTTAGTGAGATTTGGCGGCAACGAGGAAATACACGATACACTCATAAGTTCGTAAATATTTTTCACTTATGCACTTTAAATAAGCAAAATGGAACTGATTTTCAACTAAATTAACTAATTTTACTTATAATTTAGACAAAGTTTAATGTTTAAAAAAAAACTACGACCATTTTCTTTCACGATGGCGCCAAAACTCTTTTTTTTATTTTCGCATGTAGGTTACATGCTAAGACCGAACGGTCTACTGTCTAATTTTTCGTTGGCATCTCTTATTTTGATCATTTTATTTTATTTATTTACATTTTTCATAATTATTCATATGCAGTTACTTACTCAATTACTTTACTCAAGCTGAATTATCAAGATTTAGCAACAACGTGAAAATACACAATTCATTTTTATTTATCGTTGGTCAATGGTTAAATGCATATTTAAATGTCCACATTTCCTGGTCTTTAACTTTTTTTTTGCTATTGTCGTTGAGACACACCCGGTTTAAATTTATTTGCTATTTTCGTTGAGGTGATGCGAGTATTTAGTAGTAGTAAGTAAAGAAACAGCCAAGCCATAATATTTTTTTACTGATACCTATGTTGAATTTATGAAGTTAAGGTCGATAGAGTTAGGTCTCGTATGTTCAGAAACCTAGCTCTCTGATATTTTTTCACGGCGCAAACCATATACGGTCGTCCTGGCAACATTTTACTTGAAATGTTTTTAGTGGGATTTCATTTGGTGGGAAAATGTTTTTTTAAATTGCTAGACATTCTTTTAATGTTTTTTTTAGGGGTTTATTTCTTGCACATTAGCAGTTTCGGTTTTTATAGCCCATTCTTTGTCTTTTTTCTTTAATGGTTTATTGTTTACCATAAGCTATAAATCTTGGCGATATTCACTGTTATTGCCGGTTGTTATCATCAAGTACTTACATAGGCATAACCAAGGAGCCAAAATATCTATCACCAACCTCTTCGACATGGACTTGCATTATAAGTATACACCAGAGCCAGGTTCTTAAAAATAGCCATGCAAAGCTATACTGCAATTGGTCTATCATCACGGACAGGGACTCTTTTTTAATTTTTATTTAATTTTGGTGTAAAACATTTATAGCCGTAAAATATATATAGTATATAGTAGTAAAACCGATTTCTGACGTGGCGACGCCTGCCGTGGCGACACCTGCCGTGGCGACGCGTCGTCTTGATATGATGGTATTTATATATATACAGTCTGTATGCAGTAGTGTGCACGGTGTGGCGACGCGTCGCCTTGCGCAATCGATATCTAAAACAGTACGTCTACGTATTAGTCTAAAATCGTAATATTTTATTGAAGTGAAACTTCTTTAGAATCGTTGTGATTTCAAAACGGGTGCAACGGAAAAACGACAAGTAAGAGACACAAATACATATTCATCTCATTATTTTGTCGATTTACGTAAGTTTCACTTCGCTATCGTGTGTAAATCGCACACACTCCTTTTTATATTATTATTATGACATGTTTAGTTCCTATCACAATCTGTTGTTTTTTGAATATTACTATTACAAAATACTGTCGATGTTTCACATCTGCCAGGCGTCCCGTGCCGGCTCACATTTTTTTAAATGTTTAAACTCAGAAAATGAAAGAGTTAATAAATAATAGAAATAATTAACAGGAAATAGAAAGATAAACATTTTTATTTCATTGAGTATTTTTTTTTATTTTTTATTGTGTCAAATATATATTTTATACTAACCTTTACAATAAATATTTTTAATAACCTTGGGGAAATGATTCATTTAATTTGGAATTATATATTGAGGTGCTCTTTTGTCGTAAAGGTTTTTAGTTTTGGGTAGTACTATTAGTCCTGTCTCGGCCATGCTTCTAGTAAATATAGAATTAACTTTTTTGTTCATTTATATTGAAAGGAATAGCTCCTCATCATCATCATCAGCCGTAGAACGTCCACTATTGGACATAGGCCTCTTCCAAAAATCGGCACAAGTCACGATCATCAGCCGCTTGTATCTAACGACTCCCCGCGACTAGAATACCTAATTACCATATTATTTTATAATTTGTGCACGTTACTGTGGCGGACTATAAACGCTTTCATTTGAAAACTAATTACCTACTAAAACGTGTAGGTAGTTCTCTTAGGTCTTACTAGTCTATGTCTACTAATTGCCTACTAAAGACAATAAAAATTCAACACGTCAGCATCCAATGACAAAGATTTTGACAAATATTTTAAATATTGCTAGGCTAAAAATGATAATCACTATCAAATCATGTTTTTCAGAAAGCATTGTATAATTGTAACTGAAAATTTAGTTTTTTTACTTTTAGGCTATTATACATGTACCAAACATATTAACGGAAGATTATGTTATAATAGTTCTATGTTTTCTTAGACAGACATAGACTAAAGTTTTAGTTTGGCAACATTTCATTACATTTTTTTTTAAATTTAGTTTGCTTCAGAATTTTGCTGTGGTAGTGGTTTTCCAATTTTTTAATTTTGTTTAAATGCGTCGTGCTTGTTAAAGTCTGAATTCAAAAGTTGTTTTTGTAAATCTAATTCCTGTTCATCCAAATAAACCGATTGTAAGTACATTTTAATTTCTGTAAAACCTTTGTTAGGTTATAAGTTGCATCAATCTTATGCTGACTGTCCCGAATGTTATTCGATAATACAATTAAATGAGCTTATTTTAATAGGGGCTGGACCTGGCTTTTTTATTTTGTAAATTCTAGTTAAATTATATTCAGTAAAGACTGATTAACTGAAGATTTTCAACACTACTGAACTTCGATAAAAATCAATAATTCATCAAACTATGTATTTGATTAGACTATTTAGCGTTTTACATTTAACTAGGTATTCTGTAATTGTATTTAAGTATTTATTAATATTTCTCGCAACAAAAACATGACAAGTCTTTTTCTTTTAAAATACCAGAAGACTTCACAGAGCAATAGAATATGAAGAAGTTAAAATAGTATTTTAAAGTATTGGAAATACGTTTACAAAAAAGATATGACAAAATCGGCGAGCACTAGACGTGCTCGAAATCAAGCTACATCTCTAGCCATACCAAGACAGAACTCTGTATCTGAAAATGGAAAAGTACGTCAAAATATAGATCCAGATATCCTAGCGTCTATGAATAAAGAGCAACTGCGAGCAGAATGTAGAAAAAGAGGACAGAAGACCACAGGAAACAAAAATGAGCTGGTACAATGCTTGTGTGTGATGTTTTGCTTGGTTTTATTTTTTGCCGGCTAGTGTTGTCATGCTATTTTATTGCATTTGAGTGAGCATTATAGTGGTTTAATAGTTGTAGATAATTTGTGTTATTGGAATTATAAGGTCTAACAGCCTTTGGGCTGGGATATTTATATTTGAGGTAAACAAAACATAGGTAATTATCAGAGTAGTAAAAACATGGAACATCTAGAATAGTTTATATGTTAGCAAACTTTCCAAAATGGCAGAACATGTGTCTCCTTATGGTTCAAGTTTGTTAAACTATGATTAAGTTTAACATGTCCTTATAATTGTTGGTTAACACCTAATATAATATTTACTATAGTTATTTTGCTGAGATAAAACTCGATTTACTAAAAATTTAGTAAATTATTATCACACAAAGTTTGACATCAAAAATTAATATGTGTTTATAGAACTGATGATAAGGTTTATGTGAATGTAAATTAATATATTAATACACACCTTCACACTAACACATTCTCTAAGATATTTCCATTGAGATGTAGATAGATAATTTAGTAGTACACTCCCAACTCCACGACAAGGTTCTGGGTCAATTATCTGCTGGGACATTTATTTGTGTAATGAACATTTAGATATCTGTATTTCAGTTTCTGGAGCTTATTAAATTTATTTCAGTATCTTTTTAAGTATTTCTTTGTAAAAGCATAGTTCTTTTACATGAATAGACAGGGTACAAGCTCACAGCTCTCCTAATGTTAAGAGTCAGTCCTATAAAAACAATAGCTGTCGCAACTGCATCCTTGTCCTTTGGCCAGGAAGTTGGACCCATTGTACAAGGCTTCTAGTTACTTTACCTTCTGGATGGGGACATGACAGAGTCATTATGGCTTCAGGAATAAGTAAGGCTGGGCAAGTAGCTTCACTGCACTCGATTGCCATTGGTCTTATTGGTAATGACCTATTAAACCTGCTGCTCACCTCTTACATGCTTCCTGGTATCAAGACAGGTGGCCTATTCTACCCAGTGGTCCCGGACCAACATAGGGAAAAGCATAGTACGTTAACATCTGTAATACAATCAAATAATTTGCTTAATTTAGAGTTTAAGATTCAATTTGTGCAATTGGTTCAGGGATATTTATTTATTATTAGACTTAATTTGAATAAACCCTGTGTTGGTCCGGGCTCCTTTGTAGAATAGACCATCTGCCTTCCTGCCAGGCAGCTCGTAAAAGGCGAGCATAGGCTTACCGTCACTAACACCGAGACATCCTATTAGGTGGTAGAGTTTCGAGCGACTCACCCGGATTGGTACCACCGCCTTACCTATTCCTAACGTCATGACGTGTTCCGGTTCGAAAGGTAAGGTAGCCAGTAAACTTATTTTTGCTCAAGGTTTAACATCCCGCCCTCAGGTTGGCAACGCACCATTATCACCTTTAGTGTCTCTAGGTGGAGTGAATTTCTTACCATTAGGAAATCCGCTGCTTGTTTGCCTTCCAATATCATAAAAAAAAATATTAGTATTCAACCCGTTACATATACAATAACTAATTTTGCTAACATATTTGGAGTCTCAACCTATAGAGTAGGGGCGTGTGACTATAAATTTCATATTAATTTATTGTATTAGATATTTAGTATTCTTTTTTAAAAAAAACACCTGAGTGAGGTGCAGGCAACAGAGATTTTTAAAGTGTATGTTAACATGTTGTGTTTGATTCATATACAACATTATTTTCAATCACTGTTACTGTAGTTTTCCAGATGAATCTTAATAAAGTATCTTAACGCTCATATCCCCAAAGTAGTAGGCAGAGGCACATGCTACGACTAACCGAATACACTAAATCCCACAAGCCTATCGCCAATTAAGCATGTATCCAATCCCAAACAATATTTTTTTTTTAGAAAAATTGCATTTCCTATTTGTTATCCAACCCGGGAATTGAACCCAGAACCTCAAGAAGTCACGTCCACCATCTGCACAGCTTGACTATAGAGGCGATATACAGATGAATCTATGTTTAGGTTTAGTTTGTTTACAAACATAACAAAGACAATATAGTATACATATATACACAATAATAGGGTTCCGTAAACAAAGGGTAAAAGTGGAACCTATTACTAAGTCTCCGATGTCTGTTTGTCTTACTCTCATAAACCTTGATAGCTAGAAAGCTGAAATTTTCACAAATGATGTATTTTCGTTGCCGCTATAGCAACAAATACTAAAAATATAAAAGAAAATACACTAAACATGATTTTTTCTTATTTTTTTGCTCAATATTAAAAACGGTAACGGGTAGACACTTCAAATTTTTACAGAATATTTACTTATACATATTACCTTTCAAAATAAATTCATAAATAAAAATAAAGTTAATATTATAAGGGGCTCCCATACACCAAACATAATTTTCTATTATAGATAATAGTATGGAAACTTTCCCCGACCCCTGACTCTCACTTGGCCAGTTTTATTATATATATATTATAGTTTAAGACTAATTGCCGCACTATAGATGTCATTTATCTCTTAATCGGTCATTAAGTCGACATTGACTACAACATTGTGACATAATGATAGATTAAATCTTGACGTCTCCAAGTATGGTGGTAAAAATGTCACTTAAATCAATATCAGGTTTTACGGTTTTGTTGATTCAATACATTTGTAGATGTTAGATTATATCGAGTTGAAATATTCATATTTTGAATGCCAACTGTATTTTAACAGTTGTTTCATAATTAACGGTATACATGTATATTTTATTAGTAATTCATGTTTGTCACATTATCACATTTAAAATGATATTTTTCTCTATAAGAAATTTGTTTTCTAAAATGAACCTGTAGTATAAAGGCCAGTTAACTTCTAAGGCTTTATCTTTATGCCAAATTATTTTTTCTTGTAATCCAAGGTATCTGTGCCTCTACTTGACAAACTTTTTTTTAAGATTTACGTTAAAATAAAACGTTTTTAACCAAAATTGTTGAGTTGTTATTGTGAATAAGGTTTAAACGATTGTTTAAATTGTGGAAGCATTCCAGTGTGTGTTGTGTCAATTTTTTTTTATGATTTTATAATATCTGTACATAGATTTCACATTTTTTTATTCTAGAACTTGCTGTTACCAGCGGCTTTGCTTGTGTGGTAGTTAAAAAACTAACTGGTTATAGCCCATTACTAAGGACCTTCATACAAATTTTCAACCCCTATTTCATCCCCTTAGCAGTAGAATTTCTAGACAGGCTTAAATACTTATCTACTCATATTTGATAAATAGCCCAAAAATAAAGTTTCACATTTCTAACTTAAAAAAATTACAGTCTTCCATACAAATTTTTAACTCCTAAAATTCTGTCCTTAGTGGATGTCTACTTAATAAAACGACCTTACTAACCTCTGTGGTCTAGCGCTTCAGTTGCCGGACTTGACTGCATGAGGTCCCGGGTTCGAATCCCGGGTCAGGCAACAAAAAGAGAATTGGGTTTTCCTAATTTTCTAATAAAAAAACGTTGCTCGGGATTGGATAAGTGCCCGGCTGGCGATAGGCTTGCCTCCTATCACATTGTGGGACTTAGTTTCTTCGGCTAATCGTGGGTGCCTTGGTTGTGCCTCTGCCTACCTCTTCAGAGATATGGGCGTGAAGATATTGTGAAGTTTTTTGCTCAGTGATGATGAATCAGTTAGTCGAGACATGTTATTTTATAAGTATAGATCTTTGAATATACCATAACCGTCTTATTAATAAATGTGGTGTAGGGTAAGTGTAAGATTACGTTGATATTATAGTCTGTATTACATTGTAATAAGGACTACAATCCATGGTTAAACCTTGGAGTAATTTACGCCGAGTTTATTAATAAGAACAGTAATAGTTTATTTGATTTAGATCTATGAGTATCTTAACAAGGTCAGTTTCTTATTTGACTATTTTTATAATTTAGATAATATTCATTAGAACAGTGAGAGTCATAGCATGTTTTGTATCTAGTCAGTCCAGGTATGATTTTGCTGAAACCAATTTCTTAATTTCGTTTGTATTTGTTCTGACAATCATTTCCTTAACTGGTATTGTGAAGTAACTTGACACATTTCAGGCTGCCATGCCAGTACAGCGCTACTATTTAAATTATGCACTTCGGCTTTACGCTTTTTGCTCATTTTAACCTTTATACTTTTATTTTTAAATTGGCTTACCTAATCTAAATTTAAGCTAAATGATTAATTATGTGTAATAACAACTCTGTATAGATATCTTTAAAATACATTCAGATTTCCGAAGCTTGACGAACATAGCCGAAGTGCATAATTTAAATAGTACTACTGTAGCCGCCTGCAATTTGCCACAAAACATTGCTAGAGAGCTGTTTTATTATAAATGTTGCCATTAATGAAAATTGCGAAAATTTGATTTTCATTCTAACGAAATTATTGTAGTCTCCTTAACCACTTAGTAATAATTTTTTTTTTGGTAGTTTGTGTTATTTTTGCATGTCTTTTCTGATGTATAAAATGTGATTACTTCATTTGAATGAGTTCAGAGTAAGTACCAGCATACCCAGTGACAAAAAACAAGATGGCTTGATGTCCTAACCTGTTATTGTTAACGCACCATGACCATTATTGGTGTTTATTGATGTTGTGTATTTCTTGATACAAAAAATCCAGCAATTTTAAATTTGAACCAGAAAAATCTTGCTCATCTTTATCATTCTTGACCGAATTCTAATACACAAAGCGCAGTTATCACTTCCTCATAACTGTTATCATATCTCAAGGCAAATAAAATAATTAATACAAAAGTTGTTTGCTCTAATAAGATATAAATACATCAAGACAAAGAGTGTAAACTGTAAACAAACTAGATAAGATAATCATTATAGACACAAGTTCATATTTCAACAGAATTTGCTCTGCAGGGGTGTAGATATCTATCAAACCTTAGCACTCGACATAAAATTTATGGAAAACGCGAAAAATTTTAATAGCCATAAAATTAAAAAATGTATGTAATGGAGGAGCCATCTCTAACATGCTAATTTTCAAACAAAAAAAAAACCGCATCGCAAACTGTCCTTTATTTTACGAGTTATGATGCCACAAAAATAGATACCTACGTTAAACTTAGGATAAAACCGCTTTTTCCGTCCAGGGTTAAACTTAGAAATGCAGATCCATTTTTATCGGCAGTCAAGCATTTCTCATAAAAATAACAAAAAAGTCCAATAGTATTTGTTCCAAGAGGAAACTAGTTAATACAAAACCTCGTTTTTTATTTTTTTTAATACTAGCTGTTTACCCTCTTGTCAGTCCACCATTTTAGAGTCCTCATATTTTTAAAAAGTAGTTTTATTTTTGAATTTGGGTTTTAAAATTTAAGCATATCAAATTTTATTAAAATTGGTCTAGCAGTTTAGCCGTGAACTCGTAACAGACAGACTTCCGCATTTAATATTATAGTACGGATATTTAATCAGTTGACTTTATGGGCCAGGCCACAACACTGTGTTGCGGCGTCGCATCTTAAAAATCTACGACGCCGCACAAAGCATCGTGGAAATTTCCGATGTGCTGCTGCAATGTACAAATCTGCGATACGACAACGCGCTGCCGTTTAGTCCATACTTACTTTACATATCACAATTCGAAGACAAAATTTGAAATACAGAAGAGGGGAAGTGTGTAAAAGTTTATATTCAAATTTTGAGGATTTAAATAGTGTTGAAAAGGCAAAACACGGTAAATACTCATTTTTTTTATCGTACGATGTCGTATCCGATGAAATTTTTGCGTTGCGACATCGCATCGCATTATTTAGCGACGTCGTTGTTGCTATGCGACGTCACAACGCAGTGTTGTGGCCTGGCCCTATAGATTACGTACCTATAACCAATCTATCACGTGATGAAAAGAATTCATAAAAATATGGTCTTTACTGTCGCTGCAATGATAAGAACATAATCATCAAATCTTGACTGCTTCTACGATTCATCGCACTCTAATATTATAATATTTTTATCATTGTTATCATCGACAATATTCTTTATCATTAGCGTGTGATTTTTTCATTTTAAACTCCGATTTATTTTCCGTGTTTGTTTCAATGCCATTGGTTGTAACTTTGAAACCACTTGTTGAAAAAATCTAGTGAAGATTTTTGTAGGTAGTAAATTTGTTAATAATTATATGACGACTTATATCCCTGACAAAAAGTAACACTGCCACGTTTTCTCAGCTATCACCTTATCAAGGCTTCCTACATGCGTGTTCTTAGGTAGAGTAAATCGAAATATATGGCGAAAAAAATTGTAGTGAATATTTTTGTAGTAAATTATTTAATAATTTATGAAGACTTGTATCTCTGACAAAAAGTAATTGAGCCACATTTTTCCTGTTTTATCACCTATTAAGGATTCCTCACACTTGCAAAAAGTTCATTTTCTTCATTTTGTTGTTTTTCTCATCTTAATACGAAAATATGTGCACAACAACTTCCACATCCTGAGCCAGGGTACGACATAAAATTTTCAAGTCAATTTTGTTATTGCATAAAGTGTTATTTAATTTAGTTCGAAAGCTACTTTTATTTCTATGATTAAATCATCTATGTACACAACTTCCACATCCTGAGCCAGGGTACGACATAAAATTTTCAAGTCAATTTTGTTATTGCATAAAGTCTTATTTAATTTAGTTCGAAAGCTACTTTTATTTCTATGATTAAATCATCTATGTACAAAAATAAATTTTATCGATTTCCCAGGGATTCCATTTTCAAATCCAGACTTGGTGGCAATGGGATCACCTCGCGTATGCTCTTTACAATAAAAAATAAGGTTTGAAACCGGTTCTGAAATTACAGATTAACATACATAAAAATATAAGATAAGAATCGAATAAATAAGCTTCTGCGTTTTTTGAAGTCGGCTCAAAATCAAAGTCTCAAGTCAGTAGACTGTAGAGTGACTCTTGAAATTGAAAATATGGGAGTCGAATATACAACCTCCTCTTTTCGAAGTCTTAAAAATTAAAGTCGTTGTCCATGTTATCGCGTTTCTGTCGTCGGTTGGGATAAGTCAGAAGGGTTACTCTTGAATATCGATTTAATGCAAAATGCAAATTTGGAATCGAGTTTGTGTCAT
>NJDC01002312.1:186084-198121 GCA_002245475.1 Calephelis virginiensis
ACCAGTGTTTTTCAAACTTTTTATAATAAGGACCATTCTCCGAAATTTTCTTAATTATAGTAAAATCTTTAGCTTTATCGAATGTCAATAGTTTCCATTGTTACATCATTCTTTATGAACTTGTCATTTTTGGCAAGTACATTATAATTAAACAAGTTGTAGTTAATAATTCATTATTGCAAAAAGTACTAATTATTTTTATTACAATGATATTTATACAATGATATTTTTTACTCTTAAATAGTAATCAAGTTCCATATCATAATTGGATTTTCGAAATCTCTTGATAGACCCTCAGCGGATGTTCCATAGTTGAAAAACACTGGACAATGAAAAAATTCAAATGTAGAACTATTTTTTCCTTTCAGCTTGCCCGTTTGGGGTATTTCAAGCTGGCGGCGGCAGTGCAAGTAAACACTGAGCAGCGCACGCGCAACGGGTTGCACGTCACACAGCCGAAAGAAAATAAGTAAGTATACTTACCTATTGTTTTACAGTTTCCCCCAGGTCAGCAAAAAAAAAAACAACAAAATATTGTAATAACAACCTACAAGTGTGGCACTTTACGTAATAACTATAGGCTTAAAATGGTTATAACAAAAAACAAAAAGACCCAAGGTAAATGTGTTTAGTTTTTTTTTTTATTGAAACAGACATTACTTTGCGGAAATCCATTATAATAGATGTAGACACAGCCTTTACTTTGCTAACTCCGCGGAACCCTCGTAACATTTGTGGCGGGAAATATCGCGAGTGATATGATATGACACACCGGATGGATACACCCCATAAACCTGACTTCGAATAGAATATATATCTCTACGCCCATATCCTCGAAGAGGTAGGTAGATACACAACCAGGGCATCCACGACTAGCCGAAGACGCTAAGTCCCACAATGTGAGTGGTGGCAAGCCCACCGCCAACCGGGCACATATCCACTCCCGAGCAACGTTATTTTTATTAGAAAATTAAAAATACACATTTTCTAGTTATTTTTGTGTTTCCCGACTCGAGGAGAGCACCCAAGACCTCATGAAGTCAAGTCCAACACGGGACCGCTAGATCACAGAGGCGATTATCTTCTTATATATAAAATTCTCGTGTCACAATGTTCGTTCCCATACTCCTCGGAAACGGCTTGACCGATTCTCATGAAATTTTGTGAGCATGTTGAGTAGGTCTGAGAATCTGCCAACATCTATTTTTCATACCCCTCAGTGATAAGGGTGACTCACCCCAAGTTTTTTTAAATAAAATCACATTAAAACTATAGCAGAACAACGTCTGCCGGGTAATCAATATAATAATAATAAAGTAATATAGAATTGTATAAGTAGAGGAAACAAAATAAGTTTAGAATATCACCGTTAGTATAGAACTTTTAATCAGACTAAAGGCTTTCGTAAATATGACTTTACTTTTTATTATCTTGAATACCACATGGACTTGCATCTTCAATAAGTATCAATGGATCGATCGTAACTCCCAGTCATTTATAATATTGACCTCGTGACATACAACCATGACATACTTCAGTTTAAGTACAATAATTTTCACTTTGTGTTCCACGTTTGTTGGCACACTTCGATGATGGATTGATAACTACTTCAATTATCACCTCCTTTTATGAATAACGGTCAAAAAGTTAACTCGAAACTGCAATATTTTTAAGATAAAACAAAATAGTTTTGGGCCAGTAATTTATAATAATAATAAATTCTTTATTTCCGACAACAAAGATCCATATTTGCTAGGCACTACAATTTATACATTTAAAATAAACATATTAAAATCATTATCATTAATTAAAATCAAAATGAAAATACAAATTGAAAATTAAAATAGAGATATTATTAATTATAAATATAAATATGATTATATTAAAAATGTATGCTGAAGATTTTTATGAAACGTCTACTTTGTTGTAGTTTTAATATTATGATAATCGTTGTTAAAAAATTGCGTTGCAACACCATGGAAATTTTATCTCACCGTCTACTGTTTAATCGCCAGAACATTTGGGGTTTCGCGAACCCCAGTTTGAGAAACCCTGTTCTAAATCCTTCAAATTGACCATTTTCTAAGAAAGGCCTATGCTAAGTGTAAAGTTTCAGCCTCAATTTATTTTTAGTGAAATCGTATCAAGTTGATTAGCAGGTGGTGACTGAAAGTCGACGGAGTTCTAAGAAACTGGCTTCCTTCCGTGACTTAAAGAGAAAAATGCCTTCTTATTTTTTTATACATAAACTAAAGGTAGCTGTGCCCGATTTGATTATACATGATATTGGACGGCAAACAACCAGACTTATTTTCTGATGATAAGATATTCAGGCCGCCTAGAGATACCAAAGGTGGGAATTGTGCGTTGCCAACCTGAGGCCGCGATGTTAGGCCTCGAGCAAAAGTAGGTTTACTGGCTACGGCAAGCATTTACGTTATGGTGGCAGGAATAGATAATGTGGTGGTACCAATCCGGGCGAGTCGTTGCGTAACTCTACCACCTAGTAGAATGACACAGTGTTAGCGACGTTTTGCCTATGCTCGCCTTTTACGAGCTTCCTAGCAAGAAGGCAGATGGTCTATTCTGCAAAGGAGCTCGGACCAACATAGGGAATGGTGATAACTATGCCTAACTTATTTTGGGATTCCGAAAGGTCTACTTGACGTTTGACGCTATGTTGGTAGTTCTGTGAACACCGAGAACTGGATTCCGATGTTGATTTTTGTCCCAATGTCTGCAAAATTTTTTGCATTAGACCCATCTCCTCTCTTATCTATTTTAATAAAAGATACCTTAGCTTCTGGAATTTGATTGGTTAATGGCGTGTTTGTATGAAAGAGTAATACAGGAACGATGAAGTTAGGTTGGTCTGCAACTTGCAAGGATCGTCACATTTGATACCCGATTCTCTCGACCTACCTTGAAAGGAATTAGGCCTGAATATATGTATGTGTGTAATGTCGAGAAATATGCAACGTGAATGAAAACAAAGGAAACATTTCGAAGAATGGATTTTTAGGATCTTTCGCTGTCTTTTACAAATGACCCGTTTTAGTTATGTTGTTTAGATGAATGCTTAAACAAGTATGAAGAGGGATGCGGTCCATTGAACGAGCGACCTATATTTATAAAGGGAGGGAACTAGTCCATGTCACATAGCGTCCTCCGGTCTGATTGATACAAATTGTCTCTTTTTTATATACACGTTTTTTGTAGTAAACACTTGTACTTATCCACTGTATACTTTATTTAACACTTTCTGTTACTTGCTAGCCCACCGGTTTCACTTTTTACAGCATCATCAGGGCTTTGAAACTAAAGATAAAAAGGACTTTTTTGATTTAACGTTCAATATCTATTTGGTTAGATGTTACTCATCATGCAATCGGCACCTAGTAGGATGTCACAGTGTTAGTGACAGTAATTCTATGCTCGCCTTTTACGAAGTACTTGGCAGGAAGGCAGATGGTCTATTCTGCAAAGGAGCCCGGACCAACACGGGGAAAAATTTTAACGATTTGATAATTATTTATTCGAAAGATAGCAGATGATTTCAAAATGGTGCTATTTAATTTTATGAACAACCTACGAGTAGTTTTTGAGTTAAAAACCACTAGTCTGACCTTGATAAAATTAAAATGGGACCACCTCGGAATCATGTCCTATTTATCTAAAAAGAATTATCAAAATCGGTTGGCTATTAACCGAGTAATAGCAAATGATTCTAAAATGGTGCTATTTAATTTTATCAACATACTTTTAGTAGTTTTTGAGTTATAGAACCACGAGCCTGAATTTGATAAAATTGAAATGAAACCACCTCGGAATTATAACCTATTTTTCTAAAAAGAACCATCAAAATCGGATAGCTATTGACCGAGTAATCGCGTAGCAAATACAAAGAAAGAAAGAAGAAATATCCCTGGACAAGTTACACAAAAACTAACCCCAAAGTAAGCAAACTACATGCTTGTGTCATGGGTGTTAGTCAACGATACTATGATTTACGGTTGGTCGATGTAGTTAGGCGTGAACGCTAACCACTCGACCAACGAGGAAGATACAAACATGCCTCGTCCTTTTAAGAGTCGGTTAAAAATGAAGACGTAAAAGTTTACGTCTTTACAGTACATCAATACATACGTACGTTAATATTTTTTCAACTCGATACAATTACGTTGAACATCCAACGTAATTGTATCGAGTTGAAAAAATATTGTTCTCGAATATTTCATTTGCGTTTGGTGCGATAAGAATGTAAATTTCATGTGGAAGTCATTTAACAGTTTTCAAATAATACTTCCTCCATTTTCAGTTCACGCTCACCGCAATTACCAGATATTGTGATATTGTAGTTACGTCGGTGGCATTGCAGTAGGTAATAATCATTTTAGCGTAGTAAAACAGCAAAAATCTTTTTTTTTTGATATGATAATGGAAGTCAAACAAGCAGCCGGATTTCCTGATGGTAAGAAATTCACGCCGCCTAGACACCAAAGGTGGTAATGGTGCGTTGCCAACCTGAGGCCGGGGTGTTCGGCTTCGAGCAAAAGTAAGCTTACCGGCTACCTTACCCTCCGAACCTGAAAACGTCAACGGCAAGCGCTGATATTGTGGCGGCAGCAATAGTTAAGGCGGTGGTATCTGTCCGGGCGAGTCGCTGCGAGACTACCACCTAGTCAGATATCAAGTACGTAACCGAAGCATCATTAGGAGAAAGGTTACGAAGCGAAACGTATGTTGAGTTTTTAGTAGTATGTGTATTGTTGGTTCTAATAAAACAGTTTAGTGGTGTGTATTGTGTGGAGCTGGATGTGTTTGGGAGTTTAAGCTTCCGGTAAGTCCAATTCATTCTTAGCGCACTATTTTGTCTGTTTTGTTATGCCATAATAAGTATACATTTTTTTTGGGGAAAATTGCAAATTAAATAATTTTATTAAGATTTAAGTATGGATTTTCGCAAAGTAACGCCTTCTTCTGTTAATTTAGATATCACGGTGTTAGTGACGGTAAGTCTATGCTCGCCTTTTACCTGATACAGGAAGGCAGATGGTCTATTCTGCAAAGGAGCCCGGACCAACATGGGGAAAATTTAATTTTAATAATTAAAGCGTACCTACTAAAACTGCAAAAAAGAGGTATTCTGTGAAGCGCACCCAAACGAAGCACACCCCGATGAAGCACACCTAAAGTATTCCACTTTGCACACCCGTAGGTGGGCTTTAAATAAAAATTTTAAATAATAAAATTTCGTATTTCACGAAGCACACCCACGAATAATATCACTCATATAGTGCGTAGACTAAGAAATAAAAATGTCGATAAAAGAAAATATTTAGTATTCAAAAGAATAACTTATATTTAATTTTATTTTTATTTTCAGTTTCGTTATAATAATGTAATACAATATTTGTCATTTAAAAAAAAACGACAAATAAAGTAAAACATAAAACTGATAATTATAGAGTCTCGTCACTCTGAAATAAATAAAATTTTCAATAAAAACAGCACCATAAATCTAGCAAAACAGCAAAGTGGAATACTCTAGGTGTGCTTCGTATGGGTGTGCTTCGTTTGGGTGCGCTTCACGGAATACCTCGCAAAAAATGAACTTCGATTTCAATAAGAAATAATAATCATTATTGTACAACTAAATAAAAATGAATCATAAAAGCGTTGGATTACATTTTACTTTATTACATTTCCATAAAAACGCCTTTTGTATAAATTATATACATCAAAGTAAGGAGTAGGTACAATATCAATCGATACAAAGTACAATGTCAAGTAATCATCTACGTATAAAAAATATTAAGTGCTTTCCTATATTTCTCTTCTAATCCGGAAGGAGTGACAACTGAACCACCTCGGAAGTACGCTCTTTCAAATGCTAAAAAAAAATTCCACATCGCTTAAGAAATTACAGAGAAATCGAATTACATTAATAAAAAAATGGAGGAATCGAACTACCCTCCTCCATTTTTTAAAGTCTGTTAAAAATACAGCAATAGTTATCACACAACGATATATATCTAGCAAACTTTTATTTTGGTAATTTATCGAAGCCAAAATATTATTCTACATCTGTTACGACGGTTTTCCGCAAAGTAACGCCTGATTCAATTAAATATTTAACAATATGTACATACAAATTTTACCTGTTTTGTGTCAAATAAAATTTTATAAATCGCATTATTTTCAACAAATAGTAAGTAATGTATTATCCGGGTTTGTTTAAACGACTACCTACATCCCAAGCAGTTTAAACATTTAACTGTCTCTTATTAATAAACTCGTAGTAAAGTACTGCTAGGTTTAACCTGATATCACTAGTCACTAACCACTAAAACTTACTTCAACACGTGTACGAATAAATAAATATAAATATCTCCTACATAAATTGAATATAACCCCAAAGTGAGCAAATTATATGCTTGTATTATGGGTGTTAGTCAACGATGCTAATACATAGAAATACTTAAATAGATACCAGAATGAATTTAATAACAATCCAGACCCGAAAATGCAAATATTTAAACGTTCATCACACAAATGCCTGCCTCCGTCGGGAATCGAGCCCGGGTCTTGCGGAAAGTCGATGTAGTTAGGCGTGTACGCTAGCCGCTCGACCAACGAAGCTGTATGCAACAGCTGGAATAATGTATTACTAGCTGCTACCTGCGGCTTCGCCCGCGTTTTCACAGAAACCCGGTGTGCGATCGGGATTAAAAATAGCCTATATGTTATTCCAAGTCACAATCTATCTGTCTTCCAAATTTTTAGACAAAACCGTTCAGCCATTCGAGCGTGAAAGAGTAACAAACATCCATACATCCATACTTACAAACTTTCGCATTTATAATATTAATAGGATTCTCGTGTTATAGATTGAAAGCAGTTTCAATGGACACAGATAGCCTGGTGCTATGGAGGAAGCCAATCACCACACTTGAATACTTCTTTCGTGAACTCTTTATATTGTGCTCAACGGGTTTGCAAAGGTAAGTCTAACTTGAACCTTTACTTACTATTGATAAGAAAAAGCACACTTTTTTTTATGTTATAGGAAGGCAAACAAGCAGACGGATTTCCTGATGGTAAGAAATTAACGCCGCCTAGGGACACCAAAGATGGTACTGGTCCGCTGCCAACCTGAGGTCAGTATGTTAGGCCTCGAGCAAAAGTAAGTTTACAGGTTACCTTACACTCCGAACCGGAACACGTCATGACGTTGTGGCGGCAGGAATAGGTAAGGCGGTGGTACCAATCCGGGCGAGTCACTGCGAAACTCTACCACCAAGTCAGATGTCACGCTGTTAGTGATGATAAGTCTATGCTCGCCTTTTACGGGATGCCTGGCAAGAAAGGCAGATGGTCTATTCTGCAAAGGAGCCTGGACCAACATGCGGAAAAACACTGTGCAAGATACTCGACATCGACTTCAATGAGTAAATCATCTAAGTACACAAAAAGTAATTATTTTCCTCTATTTCCCTGGAATTTCATCATCAAATCTAGTCTTGGTGAGAATGGGACCACTTCGAAGTACGCTTTTTTGATTAATAAACAATTCGATTATGAATTTACGGATAAATTAAGTAATATAAAAAAGGAGTCGAACATTTAACCTCCTCCTTTTTTCCAAGTCATGTAAATAACAATACTGCAGCCATAATGACATTGTTATATTCCGTTCCGGAGGGTAGCCGGTTCCCTTGCACAGTAATTGACCTAACATCCCGGCCATAGGCCAGCGCCGATTTTACAGCATCTATGGCGTCTCTTGGCTACAGTTAGCTCTTATTATATAGGAAGCCATGTGCGTTCGCTGTCTTTTGCCACAAAAAAATGCCAAATGGCATCTAAGTTGGCATTTAGAGACAAGTATGGTATTCAGTGTCATTTACAATGTGAGGTGATTAAGAGTTTTAATTACTATATGTCTATGTCGCCGTAACGTTAATGTTTTATTAGTATCGTTATGCTCTGGTAGGAAAATGAAAACTTCATCCATAGACACATTGGCATAAAGCGTAAGATTTCCCATAACTACAAGTTTTCCCCGTATTAGTCTGGGTTCCCTGTGTAGAATATACTACCTGCCTTGTTAACTGGCAGATCGTAAGAAGCGATTTTAGATTACCCACCTAAACATTGGTAGAGTGCTATGCAGCCTTTATAGGGATCTTCTTCCTTAGTTCTTCCTGCCACCATAATGACAGTGTCATGTTTCGGGCCGGGGATTTGGGTAGCCGGCAGGCCTATCACGTCTAGCCAGAAGACAGTGACGCACCTCTTACATCTATGGTGGCCACGGTTGGCTCTCACCATAAGGAGAGCCGTGTATTTGCCGTGTATAAATATTAAACATTAATTACAATAAAAAAGGATAATGATGATCGCCAACCTTGAGCCTAAATTGTTAGGCCTGTCGTGAGTTTGCCTAGTTTTATTAAAAACTGTCCGTTTTTTTTCAGGTTATTTGCCTACAGACTATTAGCCTTAAGTACAGTGTTGTTGATTGCTGGTACGGTCGTATCGTACTATGTTAGTGGGCCACAACAACCTTATGTACAGGTAAGAAATGTATTACCATGAAGCCGCAGACTACTACTGTAGGTTACAGACCTAACAAAGAACTGATGTTATTTTGAAATATTGCTGACTGTCTTATTTATCGGCCTCTCTCTCATTTTGAGTTTGTTAATTTACCTTCACAAGTTTCTCTGAAAGTACACTACAAGTACACTAAATATAGCCTGAAAGGTGTTATTTGAAAGTACAATGCAGTTGTATAAAATCACATTTTGGCATTTTGTGATCGAATGTTTGGATGACTTCGAAGCGGCGTATTAGATATGTTTTTCTTAGTTTACATAAATACTTTGTTAAGACACCCTCACATTGGCTGTGAAATGTATGCTAATATTTCAGTATCTTCACGCCCATATCCCCGAAGAGGTAAGCAGAGGCACAACCAGGGCACCCACGACTAGCCGAAGATACTAAGTCCCACATTTTTTTTTGTTAGAAAATTGGAGAAACCCAATTTTCTTATTGTTGCCCGACCCGGGATTCGAACCCGGGACCTCATGCAGTCAAGTCCAACAACTGAACCGCTAGACCACAGAGGCGACATATTAATGACATGCTAATATTTAAATAATCATAAGTGTTATTTTATATTTTTCGTTTATAATAAGTATTAGTAAAGTATTCGTAGATTGGCATGATTGTATCAACAGGTGTTTTGGGCACTGAAATGTCAACTGTATGAAGTCAATTTCTAAAATATTGAGACTGTATTTTTAAGCGTTGGTATTCAAATGTGACGTAATGAAATAAGTTATAATTCGAACATTTATAAATGTTTTATTCAATAGCGGCTGCTTGTAACATAAACAGATGTTTTAATCGACTGCAGGCGACTTAGAACATTTACAAATTTTATAATTAAGTATCGTCGCCTCTAAGGTTTAGCGGTCCGTCTTCGGACTTGACATCCTGGGATCAGGCTAAAAAGATAGAAAAATGTGTATTTTCAATTTTCTAATAAAATTAACGATGCCCGGAGTTGGATATGTGCCCGGTTGGCAATAGGCTTGCCACCTATCAGATTGTGGGACTTAGTGTCTTCGGCTAGTCGTGGGTGCCCTGGTTGTGTCTCTGCCTACCTTTCGGAGATATGGGCGTGAAAATACTTTTTTTATATACTTATTTAAAAAGAAGCAATAAAAAATATATTGAAAATGTTCATTAATATGTTAAGCATTTTTGGTAAGAAGATAATTAATGAAACTTGCACTTATTTTTATGGATTTTCTTTATCTAGCTTCCTAATGTGGTTTGTAACATCCTACTAATGTTGGCAGGTAGCGGTGGCGAAGCTCGCGTGGTGGGGATGGTGGGTGGTGCTCGGCGTCTGCAGCAGTGTGGGTCTAGGCACGGGCCTGCACACCTTCCTGCTATACCTGGGGCCGCACATAGCCCGCGTCACACTCGCCGCCTACGAGTGTGGTGCATTAAACTTTCCCGAACCACCGTATCCTAATGAGTAAGTAGCTCAATTCCAAATAAAATTATTTAATTTGCATCTTTCCGCCAAAAAAGTTATACGTATTATGGCGTGATAAAACAGGAAAAATAGTGCACTATGAATGAATTGGACTAAAATGAATTGGAGTAAGCAATTTAAGTAAGTAGGTCGTCCGGACGCGTCCCTGTAAACTAATAGCAGCACTATACTAGGTGAATCAGTTTTTTAATTTGGGGGTTGACGTTGGTTATGCGTATATGCCAGAATATAAGATAAAGATGCCAGGTTCGGTGCCCGGAAAGGAAGACATTTGTATAATTAATATATAAAATGTGTATGTATGTATTTTTGAGTCTGGTGCTTATTGAATTTATTCCCATATATATTTAACGATATCTGTGTTTTAGTATCGACGACTAAAATTCGTAACACAATATGAACATAATTATTTGCTTACTTTGGAATTAAATTTGACTCCTGCAATTTATACATGTATATTTATTTATTTAGCAGATTTAAGAAACTCAAAGTAACAGAAGATATTCGAGAAGGCTCATTACAGTGTTTAACTGATTTCTCTTATGCTTTCGACTCCTTTTATTATTTATTCGACAACTTTTATGCCAAAAGGCAGTTTGTTTCGGCGAAATAAAATTCCATTGGTGCGAAATTACTGTAGGTGTAACACAAGGTGGAACTTTGTGACATTTATTATTTTTATTTTTTTAACCTCGTCACTACTGTACTCACTTGTCGATGGCTTGCAACTTTTTCCACATGCAGACGTGGAACAAATTGCAGCAGCTCTTTCAAGTATTACTGAAAATCTTGACGCCATGAGACTCTGAGCAAATTGGAATTCAAGTTAACCACATTAAATGTCAGGCCGTTATCTTGCGAGTAGCCGTCAATTAAAAAGACTTGAATTGGATTCAGACAACGTTACTCTAGTTATTTTAAAAAATATGGTCTAAAGGTTAGTCAAGTATTTGGAATTGCACATTGATGATACTATAGGTGATCCAAGAGAAGGAAAGTAGTTAGTAAATCGTTTACGGGCACGTAATGTTTCTTTAACTGTCTACGTCATTGCTTGCCACTTGAAAGAAAGATTATTCTTGCGTAGGGCCTAATTCTGCCGATCATTGGCTACGTTGCACGTTTGCATGGCATACATGTGTTGCACGGATTTATCCCCATTTTATCATGATCGCCTCTGTGGTCTAGCGGTCCGGGTGTTGGACTTGACTGCATGAGGTCCCGGGTTCGAATCCCGGGTCGGCCAACACAAAGAAAATTGGATTTTTCCAATTTTTTCTCGTTGAAAGTAACGCGTGACCTCCGATTGCGATATTTCAATTCCCTTCTGTACCCTTACATCGCACTAACTTCCGTACATTAAAGGTATGTTTCATTCATTTAGCATAGTCATCGTGTCTCCAGATTTCTGTAACGACCTCCCTTCCCACGTAAAACAATCCCTACTTAGGTTTTCCTTTAAGCGACATATTTGAGGATTACTTTTCGTTATAATAATTATCGCCTCTGTGATCTAGCGGTTTAGGGGTTGGACTTGACTGCATGAGGTCCCGGGTTCGAATCCCGGGTCGGGCAACAAAAAGAAAATTTGGTTTTTCCAATTTTCTAATAAAAAAAATGTTGCTCGGGATTGGATATGTGCCCGATTGGCGATAGGTTTGCCACCTATCACATTGTGGGGGACTTAGTGTCTTCGGCTAGTCGTGGGTGCCCTGGTTGTGCCTCCGCCTCTTCGGGGATATGGGCGTGAAGATACTTACTTACTTGTTTTACTTTTCGCTATAATAAAGCAATAAATTTCGATTGACAGAAATTTGAACTCCTATCTTGATGTAATAATGTGTAGTAAGTTTTAAAGAAAGAAAAAATTTCGCCCCAGACAGGATTTAAACCTGTAACCTTTCGTCTCAAGCCGACGAATGCTCTAACCAATTGAGCTACTGAGGATTCAAGTCCCGT
>NJDC01002312.1:198170-212865 GCA_002245475.1 Calephelis virginiensis
TCGTGGGTGCCCTGGTTGTGCCTCCGCCTCTTCGGGGATATGGGCGTGAAGATACTTACTTACTTGTTTTACTTTTCGCTATAATAAAGCAATAAATTTCGATTGACAGACATTTGAACTCCTATCTTGATGTAATAATGTGTAGTAAGTTTTAAAGAAAGAAAAAATTTCGCCCCAGACAGGATTTGAACCTGTAACCTTTCGTCTCAAGCCGACGAATGCTCTAACCAATTGAGATACTGGGGATTCAAGTCCCGTGGCGAAATTTTTAATTCCTTTCTAACCCGTTAACGCAGGTAGTTATGTCCTATAGATACACAATTCTGAGTACGTCCCACCAAATGAGTTCATCATTACAGGTGAAATTCACATTTTAGGATGGCCATAACTTTCGTTTCTCGCAACGTATTTTTATTTTTCTTTAAAATTTATAGAAATCTATCCCAAGCACAGGGCAAGTGCTAAAATAAAAATATAATGTGTTGTAAGATTAATTGTAGTTAGCTAATCTTGGAACCGGCTGGATCAATGTTAATGGTTGCCTTTCGTTGGTCGGTAGCTCATGTAATGATGAGTTACAAAGAGTATAAAAAAAAGTTTTGTTTTGATTAGGTACTTTTTTGTTAAATTGTATTCGGGCGAACAGCTATTAAATAAATAAGTCCAGAGGGGAGAAGGTACTTAGGTGTTTTCTGAAAAATAGGTCTATATTGCAGTGTGTAAGTATAGAATATTGTGTTCCAGTATAATATGCCCGTCAGTGGCGGACCCAGCGTACGCCGTGTCGATATGGAACATAATGGGCAAGGTGCGCATCGAGTCCATGCTGTGGGGCGTGGGCACGGCGCTCGGGGAGCTGCCGCCCTACTTCATGGCGCGGGCCGCGCGCCTCTCGGGCGGGACCGTGGCCGAGCTCAACGCCAACGACGACACCAGGACTGGCAGGTAATCATACCTACCTCTATTTATTTTTTTTAGGTTAATTTGCCCCTTTCTGGGGTCGGCTAAGACCTTTAGGCCATGCTGCCACGTCTTCCGTATTAATTAATTCTTATAGTCTTTAGTCGCATGTCTTCCGTATTAATTAATTCTTATACAGTCATTAGTCATTGTCACTATTTACAAAGTCACGTCAGGGTCTTGAGTAAAGCGGTGGTTACTTGACACAAGCTCACTTTGGGAGATTTGGCGGTAACGAGGAAATTCACGATACACTAATTTCTTCATGATTATTTCATTTGTGCACTTTCACTGAACGAAATTAAACTAATTCCCTTAACTAATTTTACTCATAATTTACACTAAATTCAATAATTGTGAAATAGGTAATTACGACCATCTTCATTCACGATGGCGCCAAAACTCAAACCAAATATTTATATTTTAAAATGAAGACATTTGTGCTGTGTAGAGTACTTTAAGTTTTAGCGCTGATGCTGCTGTTATAAGCGAAACCGATAGGCTATTTATGAAGTAATAAATCATTTGCTATCTTTCGAAAAAAATAATTATCAAATCGCGACGTAGTATCCAATGAAATATTTGGAGTCGTTTTTCTATAAAAAAAATGTTTTCAGAGCAAAAGTCGTGGTGCAGAAGTTGGTGCAGCGCGTGGGTTTCGCGGGCATCCTCGCGTGCGCGTCCATTCCGAACCCGCTGTTCGACCTGGCGGGGCTGACCTGCGGCCACTTCCTGGTGCCTTTCTGGACATTCTTCGGCGCCACGGTACTGGGCAAGGCCGTTATTAAGATGCACATACAGAAGATGTTTGTTATTATCGCCTTCAATGAAACGCTTGTTGGGTGAGTACGCAGTTAACGTGAGTTATCACTACACAGTATAAAACAAAGTCGCTTTCTCTGTTCCTATGTCCGTTTGTATGCTTAAATCAGAGGTTCCCAAACTTATTTCATGTAACGCCCACTTTGAAAATCAGTTGTTTTGTAGCGCCCCCCCTCGTTTTTTTCTTGTCAATAACCTCAATAACATATTTGTTGCGCCTAATTTTAAAAAAAATTTTTTTCAAGATTTATACCGCCCCCCTCTAGGCTTCCAGTGCCCACAAGGGGGCGTTATCGCCCACTTTGGGAAAGGCTGGCTTAAATCTTAAAAACTCCGCAACGGATTATGATGCGGTTTTTTAATAGGAAAAGTGATCATAGAGGAAGGTTTATATGTATATTTTATACCCGTGCGAAGCCGGGCCGGGCCGCTACAATCTTTTTAAATTTAAACATATTTTAAAAATTAAAACCTTGATCAGCACATTGTGAATCTTAATATAATTAAAGTCATGAATGTGGAAAAAGCCGGAAAGGTCCGCGAAGATTGTGAGAGTTAGCGTGCAGATACGTAGGTATTGCATTTATTGAAAATTTAAAATATCTTACATTTATAGTTACTTATACAGGGTGTATTTGACACCTTAACGAAAACTTCTGTGGTAGTTTAGAAACATGTCAGACTTCAAAGTACTGTAAAAGGATTACAGTTTTTGTCGAAAATAAGTGGTTAAAACATTTAGCAGTTTTTCAGCCCGCAATGTATATCAAACAAAGTCTTTAAGAAAAATGTGTTATTTATTAGATATTAAATAAAAATCGAGTTGCGTTAGACAGTATTAATTAAATAATAGTGAAATAAATAAAATAAAAACATTTTTTTTGAACATGGTTTCATTTTTCATTACGCTGTCATTTACACGGTGTATATAATTTTAAATATCTTATGAAAGTAATTTCCTTGTTATCCTATTCTTTGTTTTGAGATATGTTTTTATCGTAGATATAATTCGAAACCGCGACCTTTTATTAAAATAATGTTTGTGTTAAAATAATGAATATTTAAAAATATTTCACAGGCAAGCGCTTTCATGGGTGGAAAAGATACCGTATGTGGGACCAAAACTGGAAGCGCCTTTGTTGGAGTTCCTGAGGAACCAAAAGGCGCGGTTACACAAGAACGATCCGTCTGCGCCGGCGCCGGAGAACCAGGGCTCGATACTGTCGAGCTTACTGGAGAAGTTCGTGCTCGCCATGGTCATCTACTTCGTGGTGTCGATAGTCAACGCGCTGGCGCAGAATTACAGCAAACGCATAGGCAAGAAGAAAGGGAAGAAGAAGCAATAGGACTCGAACACGCCGGGCGATGTTGATGCTTTCGGTATGTACCTGTGATTAGCTCTTACATATATCATCACGCCCAGTTCGTGATGAGTTACGCAGAGGGTATCGAGCACCAAATTTCTAATCCTTTCAAGGTGTCTGTCTGGCTTCCTCCACATTAATTACCCTTTTGATACAAAAGCTACAAGTTTGGAGACACTCATTACCACACTCGGATAATATCAGAGCGATTTGATACTGGAATGTCAACTTGGTCTCCCCGGATACCTACATCCATCCACATTTGCATTGTACATTTGCTTTGTTAATCTTTCATGTGTCATTCTTTCCACGTGACCAGACCAGCGGAGCATGTCCTTTCGCATTTTAACACCAACACTTTCTTTCAATACCACTCTTTCTCGGATCTCACTGTTACGATGGCGGTCAGCGAGCGTTACACCACAATAACGTTGTGTTGTTGTAAGTAACAACTGGCTCTTATTATTAACTTTTAGTTTTTCTATTTTATAACTTAATGATGTAGCTACTATCCCGCGAATTCGTCAGCGTTTAATAGATTTTCATACAAACTTTCAATTAGGATCTAGAGTTTTATTTAAATAACAATGTTTGAACTCGGGTCTTTAAAAGTATGCATCATCAAATGTCTTTAAAATCAGTGCAGCATAACAGAAAGACTCTTTCGCATTAATAATATAAGAATGTAAATAAAAAAATCAGAAGCAAAGATTTAGAGGATAGTTTGTCGTACCAGGAGGCTACTAATGGATCTGGTGGTACCAGTGACGACAATTACTGGATTATTCCTTTTTGAAGGCGAAAGGGTGACAGACCTGCACAACAGAATTTTCGGTGCCTGAGTGAACGCGAGCGTCCGCGCGTATGTTATTGGGTGTATGGGTGCGTGCCTTCGTGTTTTCGCACATTCGTGTGTCTATGCTTGCATACGTATGTATATGTAATAAAATCGTTCCTTTCACCCTCAATACCCTATTAATCCCAACTTAAAAGTATGTATTGCCAACAGCGCGGCGGAGATGTGATAAGGCGCGAGTACGTCGGTAGTACAATGCGCCTGCGTCGGTCGCCACGGAACGAGCGCTCACTGTTAAACCTCTATTCGCCGGCTCATCTACAGTGACAGAACTTTCTAGAATAATGCTGTGGTTATAGTGGGTGTGTAGCACTGACACTGTGCTTTTGTAAATCTACCCTCATTTTAAAAGAACTGAAAATTCTAGCTAACATTATGCAATTTCTTATTTAGAAAAGAAATGTCACTATCAGACTGATTTTCATTACCTTCGAAATTTACGCTATCGTTTGTACAGATTCAAAAAAAAATTAAGGCTATTCTAGATAGTATTCATTAATACGATACAAAAAAGTTTCCTTCGAAAAGTTAGGCGTTTATTTTGAAGGTATTAAGATCTATGGAAATCTATTCAAAGCAATAACTTTAGGATCTCTAAATTTGGATTCCGTATAAAATAAATCCCAAACACTGCATGGTAAATAAAAGCTGATTCTCATGAATCCTCTTGTATAGATAGCGCATGCAATAACATTGCTTACATTACTTTTAATACTACAAAGTTTTCAGATCTTTTAGCTATTATTTTTTCATTCCTTTAAAATGAGGTTGAATGCTGTGTTATACTGATATTACAATAAAGAGTGCTTTAGGTGTAAGGTAAAGTTACCAGTATAGTCATATTTATTAAATACTGATCTGCGTTGCGTAGGTATACTTTATAGCTAAAGGCGAGTTTTCTTCCCGTATGTTTCCATGTCTTTAAATATTAGGGTCAGTTCACAAGTGTGAAAAAAACTCCACTACTGATTATTATCAATATTCCCCACAATACGTGAACAGTGTAAATAGCATTATAATTGTTTAAAAATAATGAACTAAAAAGTTTATGATTAATATAACACTATAGAACATTTTTTGAACGTCAAATAGCTAAAATACACAATTATAATAATATCGAAATGAGTGCTTCTATAAATTGATTCAAATTCAATTATATTTATCTCAATTAAAATGACGAACAAAATTGAAATTGAATTTAATAAAAGTTATAGATATTCATTCATTAATAATTCCGTATTCAAGGTCATTTAGTGTTTGGGACAGTTTGAAATGTTCGTTAGTTTGGGAGATTAGATACATGCGAATAAGTACAAGGTGATATTTGTTTTATAAAAGCTCATCTATAAGTTGTGTCACAGAATTATTCGTCGTAGAATAAAAATATGCTCTAACCTTTTCACGCTTGATATGGACTGACCTTTAGGGTAATTTCACCTTAAAATAATTAGATAAATACTGTAAGAAACCACGTCCAAATTAATTTAAAAATAGTTTTACTCAAATTGTAACAAAAATAATACATTTATTATTTGTATTTTACACTGTTCTTTATAGTTATTTCATAAATTATACACAAATTATGAAACTGAGTCTCGATTTTGGTGTTACAATGCAGATTATTATTATTATTATGGTTGTAAAATTTTAGATTTTTTTTGCCCAGCATAAAAACGGGATTGATATAATACAAAATTTAAATTTACAAAATAGTTTTGACATAACCGCAAAATGTCAAATACTCAAAGAATCACTCATATATTTTGCGAAGCTTCATTCACGTTTTTATTTTATGTTTGTCTGTTACGTATATTAATACAAACACAAAAAAGGCAACAAAAATAGAAATTTACTTGGCATGAAATTCGTATAAGATAACAAGTTAATTAAAAAAATTCAGTCATATTAATGGGGCAGAATGAATGTTCCCTTATGGCAATGATTCTTTTGTTATCTATGTGTTGTATGTTATCAAAAGATAAGTTATGTACGTGTAATTTTGAAATGACTCGTAATAAGTGTTAATAATACATTTATATCCCCAGTGCCCATGGCACACATGATTACAATTTGTAGAATCAAGTCAAGATGTTTTGTAATTGTAAAATTAAATTTACAGTAGTACTATTTAAATTATGCGCTTCGGCTATATTCGTCAAGCTTCGGAAATCCGAACGTATTTTAAATATATCTATATAGAGTTGTCATTACACATAATCATTTCGCTTAAATTTAGATTATTAGGTCAGCCAATTTAAAAATAAAAGTATAAAGTGTAAAAAGAGATAAAAGTGTTAAGCCGAAGCGCATAATTTAAATAGTAGTACTGTACGTCTATCTCCGTCGCCATCTTAACTACGTAGTTGGCATTAACGACTGACGTAAATTTGTTGTCCATAAGCAGTATGTATATTTTCACTATAATTATTTAACTTGACTGTACCTAACACAAAACACTACATATTATACACGAGAATGCTATAAAGGGATACACACCAGTGTTTAAGTGTTGCCTTTAGTAGATGTTAAACTAGAAATATTGCTAGCAACTAACCAGTAATGAATAATAAAAAGACATTAAAATTTATTAACAAATAAGTATAAGTAATTTGTCTCGGACAGAATGTGCCCAATTAGCCAACATACTGTGTAAGTATAATGTCTTGGTTATACGAAGGTGCTCAAGTTACACCTTTAAAAACAGTAATTTAGCAGGAATAATAAATGTTTTTGTTTTGTTTGATAATTATTGAAATTTTATTATTAAAAGTATGATTATTTTTAATTACGTACGAAATCTCGCAATATATTTCCAGGTAGTGAGTGTAGTATACACATATACATTGAGTTTAGTATTGCTAGTTAAAAAAAATATTTAAAATAAATTTGCACTATCTGATATGTACTAAATTGTTTTTTCCATAATTGTATTATACTTTACATGTTAAGTGCTCTCAGATTTGCACTATTGGCGTGGGTGAATAAAGTTTTTAATTTTTAGATGGGGACTAACTAAGTTTAAACTCTATATATGTTGGTCGTGATTAGCTATTGTTATTAAATATCCCTCAATAACTACAAACAAAATCTTATATTTCTAACATGCAGTCATGTTTTAAAGCTTCACTAGACTTAATTGTCTGTTAAGGCGATTTTTAATTATGCTGATCACACAATAATAAATTAAAACATAGAACCCCAAATATTAAAAACATTTTATTTTCATTTAATGAAATATTTAATGTGCGAAACTATGCCACAAATATGTTTTTCATAATTTAGACCTCGAACTAATTTAAGCATTAAGAAATATATGAACTGTTTCCATTAAATGAAGTCAAAAATTTGGCTTATGATAAATAAATAAAGGCTTTGTGTAAGTTTCAGTATTTTGAAGTTAAGCGTAACAAATCAATGTTGATGTGTTATAAAATTAATATGTGAGTGAATACTTTATTTGGTTGAGGCGAACACATAACTAATATTTAAATTAAAAAAATCTGGTTGTTAACCGGTCTCTTAAAATACACTAAGGCCAGTATCACAGGACGTCACTTATGCCCGGTTCCCTTAATATGATAAAAAATCAAGCCGTTTTGATTATGATTATTATTTTTTTACGGATAGTAATATATCTAAATACGGTCGCTAATAGTAAATAGTTCACTTTGAATATTTTTTGAAATCGTTATTTTCGGGTAAACTACGTATGGTTAAACTTAAGGATTACGTTTCGTTGAATATAGGAACCGGACATTACTGTGTATTTAAATCTGTCACTTTGACAGAAAACTGACATGACAGCTTATAAATATTTAAAACTGTCACTTTGACAGAAAACTGACATGACAGCTTATAAATATTCATTCAATTTTGTGATTCGATTCAAGGCGACTACAAAAGTTGTTTAGTTACATGTGTGAACGAAGAATTTAGTAAAAAGCATTTTTAGTTAACTAAAATTAATTTAAATTAAATATTAAATATTTTTAACTAAAATAAAAACACGACCGAGACAACTCAATGACATTTAGTTTGTGTTCCTACCCTTCCCGACTTGTATTTTAAGAAGTATTGTAATGTAAGCAGCTAATGCGCGACTTTTCATTATCTTGCCCTTGTAAAATATTATCTATAAGAATGGAGTAGATGTTTAACTTAGACCGCTCAAAAGAAGAAATAAAGGCGACAGGATTTTGGTTTGTATTGTGATAGGAATCCCTAAGACTTAATGTATATAATATAATTATAAATTATATAATGCAAGTTTTTTATTAAATATCTTTATTAAATAGCAGGGTACTTCGATTAGCGAAAAAGATAGGGAGGCCAAATTCATATTTATTGCATTGGTAGAGCCAGCTATACCTTACCAGCTTAGAATAGTCTAAACTCTATTTTTTTACGAACGAGTACCAAAAAAATGTACTGCATTGTTATTGGTCCACATAATCGACATAAAGTTAATTTCAATCAATCATTACAATTTGACGATGAGAACAAAGGCGTAGTGCCAATCGCTACAAACGCTATATCTCACTCTGTCAGTGTCGGAAATATGAGAGGGACATACTCAGTACTCGTTTGTTTAAATAAATAGACTACAGTTTACTAATTTAGTCTAGCCGGAACTAACCAGTTGACTAAAGAGACTTCGTGAGTACTAATTGTCTTATAAACCCAATTATTATAAAATGGTGAAAAGGGAAACCATGATTTTTAACAGAAATGTCATTAATAACAGGTACGAGAAGAATATTTTAAAGCCATGTACAAAAGGGAAGAAGAAATATTTGTTAAATAAAATCAGTTCCGTAGGTTTTATGAATAACGTACATTCAGCAAGATATATTTCATTAGTTTCTCTAGAATCAGGTGGTATACATACTTGTAAGTACCAACTTCAAATTCTGCTCTTACCCCTCAAAGGGCTCTTGCGTCACCCTTATTAGTACCAAAGCAAGATAATATTAATACAGGAACAAAAATCGAGGAAACAGGTGTTTGTAGATCTTGTTTAAATTTGTTTTTGGTTTCTCTCCTTACTAATTTATTGCAAGTTAGGTTTTTATTGTAGCAATGGTATATGCATTAAAAAGTCTTAAGAGGTGTGCATTCCTTAGCATATTTATTTAAAAGAATATATTTAATGTTAGGTCTTACATTGTAAATAATTATAGGTTAGATAGTAATGTAAAGTTACATGAATTAAAAATGAAGGTGATTATAATCTATTGGTCGTTTCATTTGATTTGGTCGCCTCTGTGGTATGGTCCAGGTTTCGGCTTCGACTCCCGCGTCAAGCACATCACGAATTTGTCTTTCAATCCTCTAATTATAACATTTTGAAAAGTGCTCGATAAGCGATTGATTAGTTACCTATCACATTGTGGGACTAAGCACCTTCAGCTAATCGTGGTTTGTACTTATGGATTAGGTTGCGTAGTTTTAAAGATTTAAGCATACCTTTGTATGCTATGTACGCAACGGATTTTGATGCGGTTTCTTTTAATAGTTAAAGTGATTGAAGAGGAAGGTTCATGTCTATATTTTATATCCGTGCGGAGCCGGGGCGGGCCGGTAGTAGTTATATAAATCTTGAATAACTAGGATATATTAATTTCTAACATGTAAACTTTGCGCTACTTTGATACAACTATACCATATTTATGTATTTAACTGCACCGAACGGCAACGTTGCAAGTCACAATTTTTGTAGAGTAATTTGTTACAGTTGTCAATTTGTGTGAATTTTACGTTGCATTAACTACTCCGGTAGTACCACACCCCTGGTTTTATTGGTCGTACCACGGGAAATATTTTTTGCCCCGTAGTACCTACTTCTATCCTGTCTGGTAGTACCACCGGAGATTTTGCATTACCTCTGATGCTACTTATAAACTAGGATGGTGTCCGGGATATTAAATAAAAACATATACATTTAGTACCTATATAATATACAGAATATTTTGGTATTATGCTTCTGCTGGAAAGACTTAACGGTATATTAATATCAACGTAGTTTTTCAAGTGCAAGCTAGAAAGTTATTTGTTTTAACAGTTGCATTTGATTGTATCTTATTAAGTTATCGTATTTATTGTATATAGTTTTTCTTTTGGTTATATGTAACATTTATATTTTGGAATTATAATTATATTTATTTTTGGAACATATGTTTGTTACTCGATTACTCGGGCAATAGTAATCCGATTTTGCTGGTTCTTCCACGTTCATTCTGGATCACGATCCAACTCCGAAAAGTAGTTTTGAGTGATACTTAATAATAGATAAATTTCATTGACAATGACCACAAGCAAGAGAAGAGCAAAAGAGAGTATATGCAGGGAATAGCGTGAACATAGTGCTAAATAAATTACCTACTACAACGCTAGGTTTTGAGTAAAGATGCTCGACTAGTTTTCTACATTTCTGTGACTTTACTTTAAACTGGGATAAAGTGAGATGAGTAGATATGTTAGAAAAAACAATAAAGCAGGATTCATTCAGTCGATGTCGAGTCTTGTTAGAGTTCACTGTGTAGATTGACTGCCGTATGTATCTATTTTCTGGTTTTAGGTAAGAAACAGAAGGAAAGTAAATAACAGAGAATAACTCGATAGTGCCACAGGGAATTAAATTCCTGTGACAATAGGTACTGGCCGATGAGTAGTGTTACAGCAAGTTTGCCCATGGCGCTACCGCTAGTGTCACTGGTAAGAAAAAATACCCGTGACACTATCAGTAGTGCCATGCAGTAGTACCAAGGGAAACAAACGACATGTGGCTTGTTTTACTTTTTGTGAACTCTTGCGCCCGTCTAATTTGTAGTACGTAAGTATATAAAGATTGGAATAAGGATTAAGGCCTTCACCATGAGTTTCATGTTCCTTTTATTCTGAAAAATTAATGTTTTACAGTTACTGGTAGTGGCGCCGTTGAAAGTTTTCGTACAAACAATTTACGGTGTCGCTAGCGAGTGTGACGCCGTCTTATGAATGGAGGCCTGATACGTAGGCGGAAGGTATATAAAGGTACCTACAATTTCTTTTGGTCCTTCAAATTGCGCCGGTTGGCCATTAGTCCCCGTTGTTCAACATTGCTGGTCCGGATTCCGGGTCCGCTGAGTATAACAGACCATCTGCCTCTCTGGCAGGCAGCTCATTAGAGGCGAGCATTGGTTAAAATATAGGAAATCACTAACAGTACTTAGTACTATTAGTGCCAGAGTGCTCTGCAACAGCTTACCCGGGTAGGCATCCACCGCCTCACTTATTCCTGCCTCCATAATGGCTGAGATAAGGTAGCCGAGAAATTTGCACAATAAGCCTAACATTCCAGTCCTAGCACCGCACCTTAACATCTACCGTGTGTATAGGCCACGGTTATATCTTACCATCAGGCGAGCTATGTGCTTGTTCGTTGATTTCTCACATAAAAAGGAAGGTGAATTTGGACTCGCCTCAGAACAATTAAAAAGTACAAACCTACCAATAAATATTATTGCCTGAGTTATAAGCATTCAAATTCATAATTTGGCCCAAAGAAGACGGTCCTACTTTATTCATAAATAATAAATTTCGTGTTAATTATGAGTAAAGTTGGTTAATTTTGCTGGTAATTAGTTCAGCTAAAGTGCACAGGTGAAATAATAATGAAAAAATTAGTGTATTTCCTTGTTGCCGCCAAATTTCACAAAATGAGCTTGAGAAGAGAGGCCAGCGCTTCACTCGAGACTCTGACATTACGTTTTTAATGACTAATGACTATAATAAATTAAATTTAACAAGTGCATTAAAAATATTATAAGAAAAATAATTTGTTAATATGAAACCTACGCTAGGTTTTAGCCGGTTTCAGAAAGGGACAAATTATGTAAAAAAAAATAAAAAGAAAAAATGACATTTGAATTGTGACAGTTGACACTGACAGATCTAATTTGAGTTTGATTTTGTAAGAGGTTACATTTTTCATTTTACTTTTAACAAATAAAACTCAAAATAATTCATTTATCTATGTTATGTGCATATATTTAGAAAAAAGATGTTACGTCCGTGTATTTCAACGATTATTCAATGTCGAGGTGTAAAACAACTTGTTAATATTAAATGGGTTAGGCCAGACTACGTACCAGCGTACAAACCAGAAAAATCTGGGGATTTAGAAGGCATTCCAGACATCACATCAAATAGTTTGGGAGAAAACTATGGCCTGAGTGAAGAAATTAAAGAGTAAGTTTTAACTAAGCCGTCAATTAATCGGTCCTTAAGTCACATGTTAAACTTATTGGTCACTGATAAATTGGTTTGATTAAACTTAAAAGGTAAACACATTCATGTTTGACGGCAGCACTAATGCCGTCAAACATGAATATGATTCGAACCGTGATAATTTCAAAACATCCAAAAGGACTGTTGACATCAATGTATTTAAAAAAAAGTTGCGCATTAGAAAAAATAATACCCCATTTCCTTCAGTGACCCTTCTAAATATTCAACGTGGATGGTAATGTTGATACTAATGTGTTTTAGTGCACCTACATCAGTAAAGAAGATATTCAGTGTGGAACATCTTGGTAAAAAGGAATTCAATGCATTAGTTAAAAAGGAACTAATGGATCGTGTCAGAAGACATCAATATGATGAAAACACTGCTGAGACAAGAAGTAGGTACTTTTAAAACCAACTTGACTAAATCTCAAAATGAAATCACTTTTATTTCTAACAATAATTAAGTGCAGTAAAACTGCAAATAACCACTAAACCTATTTAGTGTACCAAAGTATACAACACCCAGTTTTTAGCTATGGGACCACATCGGAAGTATGTTTCTTTAAATAAAAAAATGTATTTATTATCTGTTTAGAAATTAATGAGGAATTGCTTTGAAGAAAAAAATATATGAACACTCATTTTACCAGAATAAATTTAATAAACAAAACAGACCTGTTAATGCATATATCTAGATGTTCATCACTCAAATGTCTGCCCCCACCGGGAATCATACCTGAACCTATCAGTTGGTTTTTAGAGTTAAATTTGTATATTAAACATCATCATCGAGGCAGTTGACTATCACAGGTACCATTCAGTTGATGGCTGGTTAACATGTGTTCATACAATCAAGTTTATGGAGTAAGTTCTCTTGTAACTTCCTATATACTAATTACAAACATATATCTTATTAATATTATAAATGCGAAAAATTTTATGTATGTTTGTTTTGTTACTCTTTCATGCAAAAACGGATGAACCAATTTTCATGAAATTTGGCATTCGTATAGAGGGTTTTGGACTGAACTGAACTTCAATTAACACATAGGATAGTTTTATCGCAAAAAATGTTCCTGTGGGACCATTAACCATGCAGGCAACGCTGGGGTTAACAGCTAGTAAGTTTTAAAAAGATGCAAGCAAAACAGAAGTCAATTATTACAGCTGTGTTTAAATTTCAGTGTTTATATAATTTTATGTTTGCTTTTCATTTCAGTTGCTCGTATTACTGGACACATTAGATGCTTACAAAATACTATGGAAGAATTCCCAAAAAATGTTAAGGCTAAGGTTAGTACATTTTTTAACTTTGTGTTATACTAAAGAGGAAAGTAGTATTATTAAATTATTCATGATTTTAAAACATACTTACCAAAAATGTGTATAAATTTCAGCAAACAGTCCAGGAGCTTATTGATAAGAGAAAAAAGCTACTTAAATTCTTGAGACAATATGACTATAAAAAATTTGAATGGTTATTAGAAAAGTTAAAGATTGAATACAAAGGTCACCCAGAGTAAGTCTAATTTTTTAAACTAAGCTTAAACATGTACTTATTTTAACACCTTTAAAAGTAGTGTTGTATAGCTGTTACCCCATTCATAATCACTTTCATCTCTTGTTTGCTTGTTCTTGCATCCAAATCTGTGTTTGTTTCTTGCCTTATTTTAGTCTAGAGTTAGGCTAAGGAATCCAGTTGATTAACACACTGGTCATAACATCTAAGCACATTATTACTGCACTACTCCATTTCAAAATTGTAATTGCAACATAATGATTTAAATTTGAAGCATTAATAACAGCAGGACAAATGCTGCTATAATTCTAGCTATAAATTAAAAAAAAAAGTATCTTCACGCCCATATCCCCGAAGTGGTAGGCAGAGGTACAACCAAGGCACCCACGACTAGCCGAAGACACTAAGTCCCACAATGTGATAGGTGGCAAGCCTATCGCCAACCGGGCACATTTCCAATCCCGACGAATCCGAATTCCAAAATTGGATTTTTCCAATTTTTTTTATTAGAAAATTGGAAAAATCCAATTTTTCTTTTTGTTGGCCGACCCGGGATTCGAACCCGGGACCTCATGTAGTCAAGTCCAACACCCGGACCGCTAGACCACAGAGGCGATTATTATAAATTAATTTTTTTTTAATAATTAAAATTTTAATTTATAGCTAGAAATGCATTTGCATAGCTAAATTAAATGCTCATTAGACTAATTACCTCCATGTTTTCCATTTCATACTGTAAAAATAGGGACAATAATTAAATAATATAGATCTACAATATACAATTTTTTTTATTAACTTTCTTAGTCCTTGAATTGGATATTTTTAGTATATACTAGACTAGCTACCTGTTCCGGCTTTGCTGGGATGGTAATTTTTTTTTATCATGAATTGAGATGTAAGCTATCT
>NJDC01002312.1:227829-241804 GCA_002245475.1 Calephelis virginiensis
TGAAATTGAGTTGCCCCTAAAATTTCTAATTATTGTAATGTTATTGTACCCTTTGCGTTTATAAGTGTTTTTTGTAAGTTGAATAAACGATTTTGTGTTTTTTTAAATTTTAGCGGCAATTTGTTTTTTTTTCATCAACAAATTAAAAAGTAATTAAATATTAAATATAAAAAAACCCCGTTCCTAGTAGTTTTTGCTTGATATACCTACGGGGCGCCACTGTCTCGTAGCTGTGTAAGGCTATGGTTGCATTTATTGTATATGTAGATACAATTCTTCTTTGTGAGTAATATTGTTCTGTGCTCACAGAGGTATAGAGGGACATCTGTGTCTGTCAAAAGTGTCAAACTAATATCGCATGACATGACGTGACAGTACTGTCAAATCTATTAATCATTTTCACACAGAATATTTTTCTCTGTGTTATGATTTTTAATTATAATTCTTTTGGCATACAACTAAAAAAAAGTATTTGTTTTTCAATTATTCGTATTTTTACTTCAAAATTACGGTTTAGCTTCTTTAATATACCTATTACTAATCATTCATCACTATTAAAAAAACAGTATGTGGTGGCAGTAATGTGTAGGTAATATGGAGGGTAGAGGTAAGGAGCGCACACTCTGTGTTACAAAAGTGTCCCCTGAATCGCCTTAAATTAAGATGGCATTGCTGTACCAGGGGACCGTTTCTTAAAGAAAGCGCCAAAAGTAGTTTAGACGTTTAACTACGATAGCCGTTTAACTTTCAATTACAACACATAAAATAACTGCTTTAGTCGGTGAGAATACTTGATATTATTTTACTACTTTCAATCAGCAAACTTCAAGCCATCTAAAACAGTTAAATTCACATCATACCCTCCACTACGCTAGTGCCATTCTGGCCCCTTTATTTAATGCTATTTTGTGGACTTTTTTTGAGTCAAAAGGCTATATGAGTGTGCGCTCCTTACCTCTACCCTCCATAGTAGGTAACAATAATCGTGGAACAGAACATTTCAAATAGACCACAGATACAGTTGTTGTCTATAGTGCCTATTCTATATGACATTTTAATATTTTTTTTCGAGACTTGTAAATTAAATACACCCACTATTTCTCAGGTCAATTATGGGCATTGTTCTTTAGGTTATGTCAACGTAAAAGCCATACTGTATTTGATAGTAAAATTTCAGCAATTAAAATGTAAAGATATTAGGGAGTGAAACAAACAGGCATAAAAAGGTCTATGTAGATTTTGGCTTACCTATTGTTCGGCAATTTGGTTTTTTTTTCAAAATTGCGTTCACTGATAATTCTTTCAAAAATGGATTGCTAATATCAATACAAATAAAAAATATTCTTGGAAAAAAAAACTCGTTAAGTTTCACATTCAGAAGATAAAAACAACTAAAGTTTTACTATTAAAGGTTACGACTTTACGGGGTTCAGACAGGTTTACTAAGTTACAACTTTGGGATCTCATATCTTCGAAATGTGACACTTTAGGCGTTATTGTCTTAGATTATTTTTTGTTTGTATTGATGTTAGCTATCCATTTTTGAAAGAATTATCAGTGAATGTGATTTTGAAAAAAAATAACAAAATAATATATTAATAAAAAATATAATGTGAATGAGAATTTAAATAGTATTTAAAAGAAAACAACTTACTTGTAACAAACTCTCCTCTTTCAACGTCCACATCATTTTCGTCTCTGGCAGCAAATGTGTATAAGACAACATATCTCCCAGAGGGGTCTTTACTGAATGGACATGCTTCTCCTTCACTACCAAGTTCTGAATGTCCATCATTTGTTGCACCATCGGATAGGGATAACCTAAAATTTCATTTTTGTAATATTCACATACTCATTACATACTCATGATGGACTCTTTGCATAAGGAAGGCATGCCTATGGTCCACAACTCCTGAGCCGATCCTAGTCAGGAATAGATGTAGAGATCTACCAATTTGAGAAAATTCTATTCTAGAATTCTTCTAAAAAATCTAGAAAAGAGAATGTGATATAGAAACTGTATTGTTCTATTAAAATTAACACAGCTTGAATTTGATTTCATTGATGTAAATTATTTATCATTATTACAAATATAGATTATTGGAACCAAAATTAAATGTTTTTGAAATATATGGACTGTTTGTCACATGTTTATTATCATCCTTTATTATCCTTGTTTCTTATTTTCTACAATTACTTTGTCAATGTCTTTGAAGAGAGAGAGAGAGACAGAGAGAAATATTGTTTTTGTTTCATACGCAATATTTATCACACATTTTCAGAATGATAAGGCATGAGTTGCCCTATAGTTGTTTACATAAATCCTGCAACGAGCTGGTAACACAGTCCTTGTAACAACTAGTTTAGTATAAAATGTTTAGTTTAATTTTTACTATATTTATTTACAGTAGTATTTTACACTTTTTTCACACTATAATAAGATTTTTTTTTTATTTTCAAAATTAAAAAGTAAATTTTACATTTTTCTTGTGTTGGTTTGGCACTTTTTCAGAATAGACCATCTGCCTTCCTGCCAGGCAACTCCCAAAAGTGAACATAGGCTTACAGTCACTAACACTGTGACATAGGTATGACTAGGTGATAGTTTTGCAATGGATTAGTACCACCGCCTTACCTTCCTGTCGCCATAACGATTGCCCTTGACGTGTTCCGGTTCGGAGGATAAGGCAGCCAGTAAACTTACTTTTGCTTGAGGCCTGACATCCTGGCCTAAGGTTGGCAACTCACCATTACCACCTTTGGTGTCTCTAGGAGGCATAAATTTCTTAGCATCAGGAAATATGTCTGCTTGTTTGCCTTCCAATTTCATAAAAAAACATTCAGTACTAAGTTGGTCTCCACACTGGGTAACCCTGTATTGTGGGGTCCCAGATACTCAATAATAAACAAAGTTAAATGTTACATATTTATTTCCACATATTTTATCTGAAACAAGTTTTTAATAAAAATTTGTTGAAATATACTATATAATATATGTTGGTTTTGTGGAAATATAAAGAAAAATAATATCCACATCAGTTATTTGAAAATATCAAAAAATACTTACTGTGAGACTTCTCGATGTGCTAAGTCAGTAGGAGATCGACTTCTAGGTAGTTTTTTCTTCAAGTCTTGATGTTCACATGGGGCACAATATGAATGTGGTATAAAGCCTTCTCGGCGTGACTCTGCGACTATTACATATACCCAATCATTTTCTCGATACAATACATTTACTATTTGTCCCCGTTTCACCTGTAAATTCATAAGAAATATAGTATTGAAACAAAAATATTGTAGTTGAATACTGTTAGTTATAGGTGTACTATGGAATCAGTATCAATTGCCAAGTGATGACAAAGATAGGGATAATTAATTCTTTATTGTGCACATAGCATTAATAACAATTATAATAAGAATATTAAATTTGTAATTGTAGAAAATAAGAAACAAGGATAATAAAGGATGATAATAAAGCCTTTGATTCCAAACAATTTAAAATATAGCACTGAAATTTTTTTTTGTAGTGAGTTCACAATATGTCTCATTTTTTGTGCTCCTCAAGGCAAAGGCCTCATCCAACTCTTTCGTCTGCTTTTATTTTCCACCACTCTTAACCAAAGCGGCCATAACATTATAAATAAATATGAATTATTATGTAAATAGGGCATAGATGCATAAATGCTTTAGCATAGACTTCTCATGATCATAATTATGATCATAATTATGAGCAATATATACTTACAAATATATTCTCAAGAATAGTGTAAAGTGGTAAGACAACCATGGCCTATAGACAATATAGATATTACATGTGCGTTGCTGTCCTGATACTGAGATGAGAGAGCTTCTTTCATAGCAACAAGACAAACACAACAACTATTATACTCAACAGGTAGTTTAGAAGCAAGACATAGTATGAATGAGATGCTTCTTTCACTGGTATATTTAAATGAAAAATATACACAACTATCTATTGCCCACGGCTTTGTCTTCAATAAATTGAGATGTAAGGTATCCTATCTTTCAAGCAGGATCAATCTGAACTGCATAGTGTGCAAATTTGATTAAAATTAGTTAAGTATTTTAGGAGTTCATTTGCCAATAAACAACATGATGCATAATTTACATATATTAATATTTATTGATTGAAGTAAGGGTTGTGGCAAGTACACTGGATAAGAAGTTGAGAAACACAATCTCCAACATTTAATTTCATAGATAAAAACATTACATGGCATTATTTTGTATCAATCTTTGTAGTTGGTATACTTTAAACCAATGGATTTTATCTATTGTACAATTCATTGTTCTAACTTAGAAAGTCCTTATTTTGTTATGATAATGGAAGGAAGGATAATGGAAGGCAAACAAGCAGATAGTTTTCCTAATGGTAAGAAATTAACGCCCCCTATAGACACCAAAGGTGGTAATGGTGCGTAGTCAACCTGAGGCCGGGATGTTAGGCCTTGAGCAAAAGTTAGTTTACAGGCTACCTTGCCCTCCGAACCGAAACACGTCAACGGCAAGTGTTGGACACTATGGTGGCAGGAATAGGTAAGGCGGGCCAATCCAAAATACCAATCCGGGGAAGTCGCTGCAAAACTCTTCCACCTTAATATATTTTCTTATTAAAACTAATATTGGTATTGCTGGTAATTTGGTTGCACACTCACTAAACTCATTTTAAGTTATCACTCTCTTCTTTCAACAATATTAATAAAAAAGAGAAGAAAAACTTTTAGTGCTGTCAGATTAGTATTGTCACATTTCTACAACTAGTTAGTACTACAGCTTAGCTTAGTTTAGTTTGTGAACAGCAGATTCATCACCATTGACTACCATTGTTTTAACTCTTGTGAGACTATGATGTATGAAAATATTTATATATTCACAGTAAACATACCTCTAATTCGTCATCAACACAAGGCGTAAAATCATGTAACACCACCATCTTTGAGTCAGGGCTGAGTCCATGTTCCTTCTCAATTCCAACTCGTACCAAGGTTTCAATGCTAGCAGATCCTGTAATACGTCCCATACCTGGACTTAACCCAGATCCAGGTCTTGAAGTCTCTTTATCAGAATCTCCACTACTTGCTAAAAATTTTCAGTTTAGGATTTTAAACTTAAATCGTCGCGAATTAATAACATTTTTAATTATTTATACGGGATACTCACGATCTCTTTTTATTTTATTTGTCGATATTTCGGCCTAGTTGCATAGGCCGTGGTCACGACGGGACTGTCAGTCCCGTCAGAGATCGTGAGTATCCCGTATAAATAATTAAAAATGTAATTTTCAGTTTGATTGTAACATCAGAGTTTGGCACCCTTCTATTATAATATAAACTAATTGAGATATTCTATTAATCCTAGTAGCATTATGCAAATGTAAGTGTTACACTTCCATGTGAAAACTACTTAACAAATAATCATGAAACTTTGTATCAATACTCTTGAAGGTATTAAAAGTGATAAAGGATAACTTTAATTACTTAAATGGGAGCAAAGTTATGGTAAAAGCAAATATAAAACAAAGACACATTATCACTCAGGCACTTACAATCTATAGCTGTGTATTTATTAATTATACAACTCAGTACCTAAACCTATGTATGTTTTTATTATTTTAAACTTAGTTATGTTCAAAATTATCACTTACAAAAAGTTTGGAACAGATGGACCATCAACATAGTGTCATTTAAAGCAAAAGAAAGGAACGCATAAAACTTGTGATTTTAAAATAGTTCAGTCATACTTCAAATGTAAATCCTTTTATTTAAAAAATTCATAACTAGGATGATTACTTTTTTATTCAAACAACTGTTTGGTGATACATAACACTTACATGCTTATTTTATACAATAATAAGTAAGTTTAGTGTACCTAATATAAACAAGAAAAGTACTAAAAAACAGCTGATTAGTATATTAGACTAAATGATGTATGTTTAATCTTTATCACGTTAGTAAATTGCACGATTAAAAGCTTGTAAGACAAAAGCAAGCTCCAACTTTAATTTTCCCACGGTCAAGGCTCATATGCAAGTTTTTATTAACGTACAAGGCGAATTAGTTTGTATTATTTTTATGTATGTAGAAAGTTTGAGGTCATTGACTGAAGTTTTCCGTAGTTTTTGACTTACATTTCTTTTTCTTGCCTCTTCTTATCCTTACGGGGCAGAGGAACGCCATTATGTACAATTAATTTACCATTCTCTTCCAGTACCAAATCAAATTAATTATTTTACTTATTTTATGGTTTATTTTGCATTTTTCGTAAATACATTATTTCTCACCAGACACGACAATCGGCATTTTTAAAACTAGACACTAGTGATGTGCATTAAATAATAACAGTGTGGACACCCTCAAGTCAAATGCATAGAACGTAAGTACTCCTGGCGGAGTTCGAATGATTTTCAAGACTCGAGTGACGAGGCATTTAATTGTGGAAACGATCTCCATCAATCGACTGTGACTTAATACTTTACAGTAGCGTCAACTTGCGTCTTAAGTCGTAACTTCCTGATGTTTATTTTATTACCCTTGATGAATCTAGGAGAATACTGTTATTTATAATATAGTAATTAATTTGAAATAATGATAAAATTTGACAGCTATTTACGAATTCATAACCATTTTTTAATCATATTCGGAAGCCTTTTGCTTTTTTTTGTTCAGGAACCGTAATATTTATTAAAGGCTTTTTGCCGTGATTGTCTGTTTAAAATAAGTGAAGCCTAAATTACTTTACGGACAGATCTTATCGCTGTTTGACTGGATTATCTGCTTTTTACATCTCAAAAGACAACATTTAACAATTACTTAATAATTATAGGTCTATTATTTATTAAGCAATATTAAGCACAGTCTAACTAGACTCGAATATATATCGCCTTATGTATTAAGAGTATTAATATGTCAAAGAAAAAGTAGAGGCTATATTATTGTACTGTTTTTGAACTTTACTTGAGTGGGTAAGGATGATTTTTAATAAAATTTGTTAATAAAAACACCATATCCATTTTATTAAACACTTCCTGTCCATTCAACGTATTATTTGTTTTAAAAAAATACATAATTTACGATCACAAAATTAGAAAACAATTCAAATAAACAGATAAAATAGTATGTATGTATGTATGTATGATAAAGGCTGTAGGTATTAAATTTGACTATTTTGTTATATCACTAAACAGTTCAATCCATCAATTTTCTGTATATAATTTAAATTTATGTTTTACAGTGCCTATTCGCCAAAAGTTGGCCTTGTTTAAATGTGTTTTAAAATTTATACTCATAGGTACTACTTGCTGTTTAAAAGGTAGAATAGATTTTCACACAAAATTTTTCCAACATTGTAGTCCTGTGTCCTTCCATTCCTCTGAAAAAAATAACCTATAGTTAAACTTGGATCTTTGCACAAATACCTATCAAATTAAATTAAAATCAGACTAGCGGTTTAGCGATAAAGCGTAACAGAAAAACAGACTAAATATAGACTTATGCATGGGTAATATTAGCACGGATGTACTATATTTAATTTTGGCGACACCGATAAAAAGATGAACGCAGATTTTCCATGATCAATGAATTTAGTGTACAAATCGGGTAAAATTTTGTATAATTCAATTTTGTATATTTAGTTTATTCAATTAAAATGCATACTTAGGTGAAGTATTTATGAAATAATTAGAATATCGTGGGTTTTCTCGATGCGGCCATATCTCACTCGATAAGTCTTGATTAGGATACCACCGCTGAACTTAAAATCCTGATGTGGCTGATTATGAATTATTTTAGCCTGATTTTTAAAATTCAGGTAACAACTTAGTACCAATTAATTTATCTTCACTAATGGCGGATGCTCACACCCTTGCCAAATATTAAAAATAAAATACTGTCGGAATTTTGACTGAGAAGCTATCTGTGAAAAGTTTGAAAACTTATATTTCCAGCTGGTTGCAGCATCATAGATCCTCCTGAAGCCTGCAATGTACCTATTCGTACATTTTTCAATGGTAATCCATATACCTACAGTTCTTAGTAGCACTGTAAAGTATCTCTAGCCCTGAAAAATGAGGGAGCATGACCAAACTTGTTAGTTTATAGACACATCTACTAGATGTGTCTATAAACTAACTAATATAAACTAACTGACTTAGTTTTATGAAACTTTATGGTGTTACCATAACATACAATCGATTTTACCAGTATCGGTCGGCTAAGTAACTATAGTTACTTGGACGTACGACCCTATAAATTTTTACGTATCTATAGTTACGTGGACTTTCAAGTGGATTCATGTCAACTAAATTGTTTGGTTTATGCTATTTATTATTTAGTTTATAAAGATGCAACAAGGTAAAAACAAAACAAAGAAACTCCAGTAAAATATATTTTATTTAAAAATAATTACATTTCCATATAATTACATGCTCGTATACAGTAACTTTGTTATAGAAGGCATAAAAAATCTTAAAATTATTGAAAAGCTTTCATCTTTGGCACACAAAAATTACCACTAATCGGTTACAATAATTCAAAAAATATTGACTAAGAACTAAGCATGGGCATATTTTTTCATTTGATTTTGTTGGACGACGAAGATAGTTTCACGTTTCAAATAATGTAAGGTTACAAAAAGTAAATTTAAATTGAACTCCTACAGCGATTGGATAAGTTTAATTTTCAGAAGTAAACTGGGAAGTGGAACAGTTGAAATGATTATAATGACTGAAAGTGTGGAGACGAACGCGCATTCCAGAATTTGAATAGGATTTGAAATCAAAGAATTAAAAAAAAATACTTAGTACATTCAATTCGGGTAACTTTGAATCGTGTTATAACTTTGAATGCAGTTGGCCAAAATATTTAACAATTTATTTACTTAGGCAACATTTTGTTTTATAATGCTGGAACTGAAAAAGTTGAAACACTTATGAAAATGAAAAATATCTATATTTATTAAAATGTCTATATTTATTAAACTGGTATTACAGTTTTTGAAATGAAAACTTCTTTAGCGGCGTTGTGCACTTTTTTTTGGAATGGGTAAAAACTTCTAAACTCGCGTCAGATCGTCAGAACATAAGACGGCGCACTGCGCATTCGCGAATAAGACTGCGCGAGATCTAAAATAAAACGTCGATTCATTGCTGTTTTTGTATTGATTAGATATTTCCGAAGAGTATAGGATGGGCAATGGATAATAAGCCGCAATATACCTACATTACATTCTCACAGATAGCAGATACGTATAATATCAACAGACATTGCTCTATTTGTTCCATATTGAAAATAAGCTTTATATGTAGACAAGCTATGTTTGTTGTACAGATAATATGGCGACGTACGTGGTCTTACTTTAGCAAGTTTTTGTCAAGCCAAACGCAGGTTATTGATATGAAAATAATATTTGTGCACAAATGTTAGTACTTTCATACTGATTATTAACAATGTTAATATCCAATTCTTCACTTCTTCCGGCACTCCCGGAGAGCAACCTGTCTTTTTTTATGTTTTATAGCATTAGACAAGACAGTGAACATACGGTTCACCTGGTATTAAGAGATGACCGTGGACTATATACACCAAAATTGTTACAGGTGTGTCGCTGACCTGTGGCCGAGACGTCAAGCTCGTTTTGCAAGTCTACCGGCTACCATTTTATCTGGACCGGAACATCGATCGCCATTATGTCGGCAGGAATTTGTGTTGGATCCCTACCCGGGCAAGTTTCACAACACTAATAATAAGTCGGTAAGTGTTTTAGGCTGTCTATAATATTATATGCTTTATAGATGTTGGGTGTCGGTTAAAGCATGCCACTGTTCGTGACGATGATCAGGGAATTTGATGCAGTCCATCCAATGTTTCAACCGGCGACCCTTACTACTCGCACCCAAGACCAAGCTACCGAGGAAGTCGTTCGGTTTCCCATAGTCTTTGTCCCATACAGTCAAGGTTAGGTTCTGTCGAGAGAGTTCCGTCGGTCGAGTTTCGAAATGGAATTCCTCGTTCCAAACTGGGTTTAAGTTGCGCCATTTTATGGAAGTTTTGTGCTTTTTGTGGTAGGGGTCTGGATCAAGGTATCTGTAAAAAAATATATAAAATTCGTAACTGTGACGGTTTTATAAGTAGAAAGTTTTCTTATAGGTGTTAAACTCTCTCCAGCGTTGGTGACAACCCTCCAACTAAATATAAAAGTAATTATAATTTAACAAAAGGATAAATACGTACGTATACGTATAATAAGTTTATCTTACAACGATAGCTCAACTCTCGATTTGAATAGTCCTTTGTCTTCTGTCGCTATAGTCATATATTTTTGTTATACTCGTATCTTGCAAGTGTTTGCAAAATGCTAGAGCCTGCGTCTATATTATATTTATTTACCTACCTACTACTATCGCTTCGTTGATCGAGTGGCTAGCGTACACGCCTAACTACATCGACCAACCGCGAGGCTTGGGTTCGATTCCCGACGGGTGCAGGCATTTATGTGATGAACATTTAGATGTCTGCATTTCTGGGTCTGGGTGTTTATTAAATTTATTCTAGTATCTATTTAAGTATTTCTATGTATTAGAATCGTTGACTACCACCCATAACACAAGCATATAATTTACTTAGTTTGAGGTTAGATTCAATTTGTGTGACATGTTCAGGGAAATTTACAATATTTATTACTGTAGTTTCACCTCTCTGTTCCTTAGGTAATGTAGAAAGAAACTAAGTATATCTACTAAATACTTAAAAAACCGCAGTTAACAATAATAATAATCCTATTAATATTATAAATGCGAAAGTTTGTAAGTATGGATGTATGGATGTTTGTTACTCTTTCACGCTCGAATTGCTGAACGGATTTGTCTGAAATTTGGAAGATAGATAGATTGTGACCTGGATTAACATATAGGCTATTTTTAATCCCGATCGCACACCGGGTTTCTGTGAAAACGCGGGCGAAGCCGCAAGTAGCAGCTAGTAATATTATAAGCGCAGAAAACTGTAGAAAACTTCCAATTTCATAACCACATTATGATTTGATAATTCGTTTTACAAAAAATAACTAATGATTAATAGATGATGTTGATTAACCATTAAAACCAGTTCGTTATTCAACGAGTAATCGCGTTACAAACATACAAAAAATTAATAATCTTTATCTTTTTGAAATTGGTTAGTTATCATTAAAATAAATGTCCCTGTTCAAATAACACAAATTGAATTTAATCCAAGTAAGCAAATTGCGTCATGGGTTAATCAACGATAATAATAGGTACATATAAATACTTATATATAAATATTACTATTACCATACCAGACATTTATGTTTATCACACAAATTTTCTGCCCCCGACGAGAATCGAACCATAACCTCATGGTTGATCGGTGGAGGAGGTGGAACCTCATCCAACAATCTTTAAATAAGCATCATTTGTACCCAGCCTAAAATACTCACAATTTTACAAATGGGTCGGAGTATCCATTGCTGTCCTGTGGTGGCAGTTCCGCTCCTCTGCAGACGTTAACGACGAGCGCCCGTCTCTTGGTACTGTAGCACAGTGCCAGGAGGATCCTCGGTCCAGTTGGCTCTGTGTTGGTCGCGCCCGCCAGAGCTAGCCGGAGCTGGGCCGGGGACTTCAAACATTCTCTGAGGGGTACTGTCGCTGATCCCAGTTCGTCACACCCATATCTAGAAAATTCGTATCAAAGTTTTATATCTACCGGTGTTAGAATAAGTAATAGTACAAACGTACAGAAGACGCACTGGTGTACAAAAAGCAAGCGAACTTGATTAAGATGTGTAGTAAAGGCTCATATTGTTAAACAAGTAGACCCGATTTACTTGAAAGCTTCACGCATCTCAATCAAAATTAATATTTTGTTAAAGGCTCATATATCGCTGAGCACAGCTGAAAAATGATCGCGTTATTACTACTAGTTTTGACGTGAGACTCTTTAAGAGGTACCTCGCCTCAAGTTATGTAAGCTATGGAATGAAACCCCTGAGATGATATGATGAGAATGACTCTGTAGGTGTCTTGCCAGTCTTCTTTGTAGAACACTAAGGTCCACTTGCACATTCCTGAGTTAAAAATTTATCTCCAAGTTAGCTTCTAACATCGGATTAATTCAATACATATTGGACAGTTTAACCAGTCATTAAACTTAGCCTACTTATCTATAAAAGCTTGTCAGATTTCAAATGCCTAATCTGAAAAAAAATTACCTGTCATCATCAAATACAACAATTTCCAGAGACTTCGATGACAAATCCGACTCAGTAATCCCAAAGAAGTGAAGTGTTTCGTTAAATTCCGGGTTTTTAGTTTTATGTACGGTTTTGGTGCGTAGTCGATTAGAATAAGTTCCTTCTGAAATAAGAGTTTTTTCTTAATATGGGGTAAATTAGTAAACGGGAAAAGCATGGAATGTTGGTTAACTAAAAAATAACGCTTGATTTATTCCGGGTTCCTTATATTCGCGAAACGAGACGTTTTTCTGTAGCGTTTTGTCGGTATCTTTTAATAGTACGGTCGCTCGCTCGCGGTAGTTACTTCTGACCATTTTAAGGTTCCGTCCCCAAAGCCCTAAACGGAACCCTTATGTTATGTCTGCCTGTTTGTCCGTCCGTATGTCACATCAATTTTTTTCCGAAACTGTAAAAGCTTTGCTATTGAAACTTGGTAAGTAGATGTATTATGTGAACCGCATTAAGATTTTTTTGCAAAAATAAACAATATATTTTCAGTGTTTCCTCTTTCTTAGAACTAAAAGTCAATTTCTTTTATCAAATTCATAAGTGTGGGGTATCAAAGGATAGGTTTTCAGAAATGATATTGAGGTTTTTGCTATTATTTTTTTCTAACATGAATAGTTTGCGCGAGAGACATTTAGGAAGAGGACGATAAAACTAAACAAAAACATGATTTACATTACCGTGTAAACTTCCACCAAAAATTAGTTTGCTAGATGCAAGACTTTTTTTAATAGGTATTGTAACACTATATTTTGACTGATATAACTTTTATATCATGAAAGCTGCTGCAGAACCCTTCACGGGCGAGTCCGACTCGCATTTAGCAGCTTTATTTAAAAAAATATAAGTAACGCTTCGTTACTTTGGGTAAACTACGATTGGTTAAACTTATGGAATACTTGATTACAAGATTAAATAATGCATTTAAACGCGCAAAATACGTCTGTGTTACTTACGTATATTGTTTTTAACGAAACTCTTAAGCAGTTTCAATCTGAGTATGTATTTTTATTTTAAAAGTTAAATTAGTTAAATTGTTTCAAAAATGTTGGGCGCCATAATCCAGTTATTAATATTACTATCTGTTCCAGTAAACATCGTTCCACCTGTTCAGTTTGTAAGGGAAAAGTTTTAATGTTGATTTTCCTAGTTTCCTCGCAATCCAACAGAATACAAAGTATCATGTGTCCGTCGTATTTAGGTACTTTGTTTAGAATGAAATGTTTAATTTTGTAATATCTTTTGAATGGATTGTTCGATTTGAATTATTCAAAAAACATTGAAATTGTCTTGAATATGAAATCATTTATTTGGATAAGGATTAATATGAAGGTATGGATTATATGATCCGAAAATGGTCACTATTTTCACTAAGTTTTAGAACGTATAAAAGTTGTTATAAAGGCGTAACATTAATAGATAATATACATAGTGTCGCGGACTTTTTTGTAGATATTATTACTTTATTTAATATTGTTAAACATATTTTTTTCCTATCATTAATGCGATGATTTGTAGGTATAGATAATAGTTCCATGTTGGAAGACCTAAACATAATACTTAATAACATATAAATAACTCGAAAAACTCCTTCTGGTTTACTCATAATTCAATAGAGCCGGAGTAAATTACATCCCGACGCTATTATGTCTCTTATTTGTATACAAAGTGCAGCTACGCTTGTGTAATAAACATAATTTAT
>NJDC01002312.1:243234-259249 GCA_002245475.1 Calephelis virginiensis
ACTTGTCTTGGAAAAAGTTCGAGAGAAACGACCTCGCAGCAGGATCCTCCTTCATCACGACAATAACTCGTCGCACCGCCAGGCAAACGATTTGGCGATCTCAGACGTGGAATTACTGGGTCACCCGTCGTATAGCCCCGACCTCGCACCCTGTGATTTTTATTTATTCCCGAAAATAAAAGAAAAACTTCGAGGAAAACATTTTATGGACGCCGAAGAAGCAGTGGCTGCGTTTCAAAACGCCGTCGAAGAGACCCCTAAGGCCGAGTGGGCAAGGTGCTTTTCTCAATGGTTCCATCGAATGCAGCGATGTATTGATGTAAATGGACGCTATTTTGAAAAGTTATAATAAAACTAATAACTTGCTAGAATGCTTAGTTTTTGATTTTCTAAGAACTTTCAGTTTGACCCTCGTATAAGTAACGCTTCGTTACTTTTGGGTAAACTACGATTGGTTAAACTTATGGAATACTTGATTACAAGATTAAATAATGCATTTAAACGCGCAAAATACGTCTGTGGTACTTATGTATATTGTTTTTAACGAAACTCTTAAGCAGTTTCAATCTGAATATGTATTTTTATTTTAAAAGTTAAATTAGTTAAATTGTTTCAAAAATGTTGGGCGCCATAATCCAGTTATTAATATTACTATCTGTTCCAGTAAACATCGTTCCACCTGTCCAGTTTGTAAGGGAAAAGTTTTAATGTTGATTTTCCTAGTTTCCTCGCAATCCAACAGAATACAAAGTATCATGTGTCCGTCGTATTTAGGTACTTTGTTTAGAATTAAACGTTTAATTTTGTAATATCTTTTGAACGGATTGTTCGATTTGAATTATTCAAAAAACATTGAAATTGTCTTGAATATAAAATCATTTATTTAGATAAGGATTAATATGAAGGTATGGATTATATGATCCGAAAATGGTCACTATTTTTACTAACTTTTAAAACGTATAAAAGTTGTTATAAAGGCGTAACATTAATAGATAATATACATAGTGTCGCGAACTTTTTTGTAGATATTAATACTTTACTTAATATTGTTAAACATATTTTTGTCCTATCATTAATGCGATGATTTGTAGGTATAGATAATAGTTCCATGTTGGAAGACCTAAACATAATACTTAATAACATATAAATAACTCGAAAAACTCCTGGTTTACTCATAATTCAATAGAGCCGGAGTAAATTACATCCCGACGCTATTATGTCTCTTATTTGTATACAAAGTGCAGCTACGCTTGTGTAATAAACATAATTTATTAAATTATTGATTGTGTTAAGTAGGGTTGCAACTTTATTATATATATTACTAGCGGCCCGCCCCGGCTTCGTACAATTATGCCAAAACGTTGAACCCCTTTTTTACGAAAATTCCGCGGACGCAGGAACATAAAATTTGGCACTCTAATAGTTTATGTGTAGAAGAAGTGCAGAACGCTAATATTTTTCAATAATAATGCTTATAAAGTACATTAAATCAATAAATAAAACATTACCCACACTACCATGCATTTGAAACACACAAACAAATATGTTGATGATAACGATAAAAGATCACAGATGGCGCACCATACAGTTTGGAAGAAAAGTAGTTGGTCTTGAGAAATGAAGATGGCGTTCCTATCAACAAGATATGAAAATGTATTATGGTCGAATTTCGAAAAATGGGCGACCACTAGTACATATAAATCTTCCTCTTCAATAACTTTCTATTAAAAAAACCGCATAAAAATCCGTTGCGTAGGGGACATAGGGACAGAGGAAGCGACTTTGTTTTATACTATGTATTGATATTAACTTTGGTTCGGATCCCCTGTGTGCTGTGTAGAAGAGATCATCTACACGTTTCTGGCAGGTCGTCAATGGCGAGTATAGGTGAAATGATTTTTCATCTACAAAACCATAGGTGATAGAGTAGGTACAGTTGCAGTGCATGCAGTGACGTGGCCGGGTTAGTGTTAACAGTGTCATGTTCCAGTCCAGAGATTAAGGTAGTAAACATATCTTTCACAATAGGCCTAAGGCCCCAGCCACAAGTCAACGACGCAACTATGATATGTTTGGTGGCTACAGGCCACCATAAGTTTTAATATTTAAGAAAAGAAGGGTGGTAATTGAAATGCAACTATAGGCAATGACTTGGGAGAAAAGCTCGATAATTACCTACTTAATCATAAAACTAAATAAAACTGTTTTTTTCTAAAATTCAAATTTTTTTGAAGATTCAAAGCACTTTTATTTTATTATTTCTAACCTCTCCAAAAAAGGAGGAGGTTCTCAATTCGACTGTATGTTTTTTTAAATCTTTTTTATGTTTGTTACGCGATTACTCGACCAAAAGCTAATCGATTTTAAGGATTTTTTTGGAAACATGTTTAGGTCATGATTCCAAGGACCATTTCAGAACCATTTTCTATATTTCTAAACAAAATTATCAAATCACGATTTGGCACCCAATGGAATAGTTGGAGTCGGTTTTTGCAGTTTTGCTGCGCTCAATTACTTGGCGGAACGCTAATGTACTGTAGGTACTCATATGTGTCTATTTTTCTTAGGAATATTAATAACAATACAATTGAACCAACAACATTTTTAAATATTTTTGGTTGGTTAGCGTAGAGTAACAAGGACAAGCAACTAAAAATAGAGGTGATTAAATTAGCTCTGAACCGGTTAAAATATTCAGATAGCATAATACCTGAGCCAGAGCTGCAGCTCAAGTAAAAAATTTGCAACCCACGATAAAATTGAAATGTCTCAAGCTGATGACAATTATCTGTAACTAATTACTAAAAAAACTGTAATCATTGACTGACATATGATTCGGTTCTAGCGACAGTTCACGAACATGATTTCCACAGATAAGTTGAGCTGAGCTGCGAACCGGTTTGCAGATCCGGTTCAACATCGTGACTCATGAACTGATCTGCGGTAGGCGCGTTTTGATTGAGTTATCTATATCTAACGCCTGTTTTATCTTTGCTTATCTTATCTTTTATACAAACCCACCTACTGATAGTGTAAAACTTGTAATGATTACCTCGTGGTGATATCTCCAGTCTGCAAAACGGGTCAGACAGGCCCGTCATATCCATGCCGATTAGACACCTAGCTCTTAACACTGTAACTGCAAGCGACGAGGTGCCTATATCATATGCCAGTTTTATCTCCAATGTACCGAAACCAGCGTCTGGGATCGTAGGGGGTCGTTCTATTTGAGTGACAGCTTTGGGCATTTCCTTCCTGACACTTCTAAGGCTGTACGCACTGCCCTTGCTGCCTGTGCGTTTGAGGCCAAAGGAACGCTGGTTAAAACTATCAGCTCTGTGAAGGCTCAAACCGCTGACTCCATGTGATAGAATGTCTGTTTCACTCCAGTCGTGGCTGTGAGGTGTATCCTGAAATCACATAATTTTTCACGTCTATATACATAAAAAAAGTCATGTTAGTTACACTATTTATAACTTCAGAACAGTTGAACCGATTTAATTGAAAATTGATGGGGAGAGATCGCCTCTGTGGTCTAGCGGTCCGGGTGTTGGACTTGACTGCATGAGGTCCCGGGTTCGAATCCCGGGTCGACCAAAAAAAGAAAATTTGATTTTTCCAATTTTCTAATAAAAAAAATGTTGGTCGGGATTTGAAATGTGCCCGGTTGGCGATAGGCTTGCCACCTATCACATTGTGGGACTTAGTGTCTTCGGCTAGTCGTGGGTGCCTTGGTTGTACCTCTGCCTACCTTTTCGGGGATATGGGCGTGAAGATACTTTTGATGGGGAGAAGGACATAGGATACCTATTGTCCCGTTCGATTGCGAGGAAACAAAAAAAAAAAACAACATTTTAATTATACATATGCAAACTGAACGGTTTTAACGAAGTTTGCCGTAACAGCTAGTTATAATTATAATAGGTTGATATTCCTCACTCAAATCGCTCGGTTTTATCCGAGGGTGGTTTCAAGAGTCTCCAAAACCGGCATATTTATATGAAATTAATGTTAATTTTGTAATGTAAGGGACTAAGGTTGAAGATGGGTGTGTGTATGTGTGCGTGTGTGTGTGTGTGTTATATAATTTTACGGCAGACATTATCGTAAAACATTTTAAATGCTTTGAATGCATCGACCATACATCCCTGTGAATGACACGACTGTTTTATGCAATCATTATTTAAAACCTAAGCGTGTACTAACCTTTTCCAGTCCTATATTAAATAAGTGCAGAAATGAACAAATAAATACACTTTATTATCCACCAAAATATACAAAAATAGACGCTGTTTTACTTTTAATATGATATTTAATATAAGGTGGGTACAAAAAGGCGGTCTTATCGCTTAGGGACAATCTCTGCCAGGCAACCTTAGGGTGAAGGAGTCATTTTAGGTATTTAAAGCCTAGGTAGGGACTTCATAGTACAATTATTTCTAAACTCATACTTAAGCAACGTTGTAATACAATGTACTAAATAAAATATTATATAAAATACTTTAAATATGCATATATACACTAAATACAAAATACGTAACCTAAAATAATCAACATTAATATAATAACTATTAATACATCATTTATTGTCAATAAAATTATTAATTTAAATAGAAATATTAAATCAGAATTAAAAAAAAAATTCTGATAAGCTCTAAGATAATTGCCCGGAATTTAAACATTATTATTTTGTATAAAGTTGTGAAATCGTAGACTGTTGTACACCTGTATCCAAATAGATGCAATCGTTCATAAAACCACCCACGTCATGAATAGCCATCGTATCATGTCATTCATGTCATGAATACCATACAAGGGTCGTACGGTAGCGGGAAATGAAGTCGTCATATGTCAATGCGGACAATCTTTCTTGTCTATGTTGCTATCTAATTGGTCTCCATAATTATCTCATATTGGTGTCAGCAACAGCAAACATCAATAAGCAATAACGTGCGGTTCGGCCTTAATTAACGATGAATCAATATTGCATTAAATAATGTGTCTGTGGTCCAGCGGTTCAGTTGTTGGACTTGACTGCATGAAGTCCCGGGTTTGATTATCGGGTCGGGCAACAAAAAGAAAATTGGGTTTTTCCAATTTTCTAATAAAAAAAAAATGTTGCTCGGGATTGGAAATGTGTCCTGTTGGCGATAGGGTTGCCACCTATCACATTGTGGGACTTAGTATCTTCGGCTAGTCGTGGGTGCCTTGGTTGTACCTCTGCCTACCTCTTCGGGGATATGGGCGTGAAGATACTTTTTTTTTTAATGTGTATGTGGTCTAGCGGTTCAGTTGTTGGACTTGACTGCATGAGGTCCCGGGTTTGAATCTCGGGTCGGGCAACAAAAAGAAAATTGGGTTTTTCCAATTTTCTAATAAAAAAAATGTTGCTCGGGATTGCAAATGTGTCCGGTTGGCGATAGGGTTGCCACCTATCATATTGTGGGACTTAGTGTCCTAGGCTAGTCGTAGGTGCTCTGGTTGTGACTCTGCCTACCACTTTGGGGATATGGGCGTGAAGATGCTTAATATAATACGAGGATTCAATAATACCATCCCACATACAATTAACCCAAACTCTGTTCACGTGTGTCAGCTTTGCAGAATTTAGCTTTTAAGGCCCCATACTTAGTCAGCCAGAAGAGCCAATCAGCGCACTCCCCCGTTCCATGATTACTATGAAATATGCGCTTAAAAGTAAATGTCTTAAGCGCCAAATCACTATTTTTGACACTATAAAAGTAATTTGTAAAAAAATATAAAAACTGAAACAGTTATCTTTTAGGTATAATACTTATCTATGTTTATGTTAAATCTGGTGTCGATATTTTCATATTTGAAGTAGACAGTTGGGTTTTGCTTTCAAAAAAGGGTTAACTTTTTGATTTTTTTCTATCGAGCAAATTGAAATGAATCGTGTTTTGGAAACACTAGTCTTATAAAGCATATTAATGTTAATCTTGTGTATTTTTGTCACCAAGATCAAAGACAATATATATCTCTGCCAAGATCCATAATTGCTTTGTAAGAAGAAAACAGTATATTGCTGACGTATTTTAGCATACATGGCCCCTTAAAGGGACTCTAAGCTTTCGCTTACAAACGTGATGGAGTAAAAGGATTTATTACGGACGAGACTTAAGGCGACGCTTATTTTGTGCAGTGAAATTACATTAATAAATGAACACACATTCATCGCATAATTAAACTTACAAACAACGATTTAAAATTTATCTTTCCAAACTTAATACAATATTTTTAAAACATAGATACATAATAGGTTCGTAATACAAACTTTGATCTATCAGATTTAAGATAAAAAGCGTAGATAGCATGCTTAATCTTAGTACCAAATAGTATCTTCACGTACATATGCCAGAAGAGGTAGGCGGATGTACAACCGGGGCACCTACGACTAGCCGAAGACACGAAGTCCAACAAATTCTTCCCAAAAATTCTTTCGAAATATTATAATTCAAATTTAGGAAGCTTATCCTAAGGTGAAAGACTCCCCCTTAAAGCTTTGTAACGGACAGCTAACGGCCAATGTTAATAATATTTCTCTAAAGATAGATTTCAAGCAATCTAGATAGCTGCGTATCCGCCGGCCTATCCTATACTTAATTGCCATATTTATCCTGTCCACTGATATGTTATTGGCAAGCGATAACATAAAAATGGATCAAAATATCAATCTTGGACAGCAAGTTTTGGATTAGGATTGATTATTAATATAGGCCGTAAGTGGACTAGATTACATCAATGTACCGAACGAATAGTAATTAAGATATGTACAAAAGATGTAAATGAATTTCGAGATACTATTAATTTAGAGCCAGTTATGCCGGATTTTTTTATGTGAAAGGTCAAGAGATCAACAAGTAGACGCTCTCCTGAAGCCAAAAGAGAACCGTGTCCTATAAACACCATAAATGTTACAGGTGCGTCGCTGTCCTGATGCCGGGATGAAAGGCCTATTGTGCAGCAGTGTACATAACTGTCATTATGGCGGCAGGAATAGATATGGCTGTTGATCCCTATCGCGAGCAAGTACCTGCACAGCTATCTACCACCAGTAGTCTTATTGGTAATGGCCTATATTTTGACCTGTGCTCGCCTTATACGAGTTGTCTGGAAGAGAGGCATATAGTCTACTCGTCTCAACGGAAAAAAGAAATCGGCGCGGCTATTTGTGTAAAAAATATATTGCAAAATCAACTAACATCGAACTGTGGTTTTGCGTGTTACCTACGTCAAATGTATTAGAAACTAGCTGTAACCAGCGACTTCGTACAGGCCTTGGAGTAAGTTTTCATGGTTGGTGAAAAAGAAAGACTTTGCCTGGTTTGACTTGGTTATAAGCTACTACTACTACACATAATAAAAAAGTTGAGAGGTGTCAAGGGACACCTGGATGGGACGAAGTATATATAAGTATATATATTTATTATGTACAAAAAACGTGTATACATTAAACAAAAATAATCGTCGCGACACCACAGTGTTTAATGCGAAATAGAAATAAAAATATGTGGAGAGAGAGAGGGAGAGAGAGAGAGAGAGAGAGAGAGAGAGAGAGAGAGAGAGAGAGAGAGAGAGATATGCGCAAGCCGCTCAGCTTACAGCAAAATTGTCGTTACAACTTTTCGTGCGCATTTTTTCCGTCTAGCTCCCATGCACAACGCGCGAGAAGGAACTTATTTCCAAAAATGCGTGGTTTTAGAGTGAAAAATTAATTGATGAACTGACAACAAAAATAATAACCCTTGTTATGGTATCTATAGAATGCGTTTGTTTTCAAAAAAGTAATTCAAGTACAGATTTTTATTACTGTTTTATTATATGTTGTATCTATAGATATTGTGTATCGGTGATCTCTATCTCAGATCAAAGAAATTTAGGATAAAATAACTAACCTAACTTATCGAACTGGCGGCCCGCCCTGGCTTCGCACGGTTATGAAATGTACATATAAACCTTTCTCTTTAATCACTTTATCTATTAAAAACAAACCGCATCAAAATCCATTGCTTAGTTTTAAAGATTTAAGTATACAAAGGGGCAAAGGGACCGAGGAAGCGACTTTATACTATGTAGTAATAATGAACGCTTTATTCATAACCAAATTTATGCAACTTTTCCTTCTTTCTGTTCTTATTCAGTAGAAATCTCATTTGAAAGAAAGAGTAAATAACAAATTATATATTAATATATATTATTATATTAATATTTTTATTTCTGTGTGTTACCTGATAACGTTGAGGGACACACATATTACAAGCATAAATCTTAATAAACTTAGCATTTGAGGGTTTATTCGCTACATTACAATGCCGAGTTATTACAGTTATAAGCTACCCAGTCATGTTAATATCTGACGTTTATTAGCGAAATGCGTTGAAATAAAAATTAAAAAACATACATAGTAATGGTATGTTTTTGAATTTTTATTTGTAATCATACAACGCATTTCGCTAATAAACGTCAGATATTATCTAAAATAGAATTACCGTGACTGGGAGCTTATGACTGTAATAACTCGGCATTGTAATGTAGCGTATAAACCCTCAAATGCTAAGTTTATTAGGATTTATGCTTGTAATATGAGTGTCCCTCAACGTTATCAGGTAATACACAGAAATAAAAATATTAATATATTTTATAAATAAACTAGCGGCCCGCCTCGACTTCGCACGGTTATGAAATAAACATGTAAACCTTCCTCTTCAATCACTTTATCTATTAAAAAAACACATCAAAATCCATTGCGTAGTTTTATAGATTTAAGCATACAAAGGGACATAGGGACAGAGGAAGCAACTTTGTTTTATACTATGTAGTGATGATTCAGAAATATGGGCATCTATGTTTGTTATACACTAGTCGACCCAGCGAACTTCGTATTGCTTGACATTAACAGCTACGAAGAATTTATTTAAAGACATATTTAAATATTTTCTTTTCCACTTTCTTTGCAGTTGTCCTGGTTTTTCTCTTTATAAGAATCTTTTTCTGACAATGGCTTGGACAACAAAAAAAATTGCGTTCAGGCGTGATGAAAAGGGGGATTATTTTTTATATATACAGGGTTAGTTTCAAAGGACCGGCCAAATTTTAATGCAAGGGAGTTAAGGCTAATGCATTTTAAATATGATTGCCAAATGGTATTACTTATTTTTAATAATATTCGTTTAAAATATACCGTGTTAACACGACACTTATTGTCTCGCTACTTCGTACCTTGCACGAGTCATAACGTCACTAGCCTGCACATGCAATTGCGGCCAGCGGAAACCATTTGTATGCTATTACAGCGTATAGACGCTGTAACCATATACCGTGTATTTTGCTTTGGATAAAAATGATACATCTTTTTTAATTACTTCAAAGATCGTTAGTGTTATCGATTCCCAACTTTCTCTCAAAACTTGGCTGGTCTTTTAAATGTAACCCTGTATAGAACATGCTTTAACCTAACAGGAACCAAATTCTTGTCTTGTGAATGTCAGATGGCGTTATAGGTACGAAAACCCTTTGTCGTCGATAAAGGTTTGCTTTTCAAATTAGAAATTCACTACAATATTATGATACAGAGGACAATATCCGTCAGTCCTTTGTATTCGAACCGCACACTTGATCGTTCACTGTATTTTAAGTAAACAATAAAACTCGATCCCAACTAACCAGATCAATATTTCAAGCATCTGTAAAGGGTTGTGTTATGAACTTTGTATCCTTTTATTTATACCCTTCCGTTAGTAAACAAGTTAAATATTGTACATTTACTGGTTGATTCGGTAAACGTTGTTCTACCATGTTATAAAATGCCTAGCTGTATTAGGACTTCTACTTACTAAATATACAAACATACATACATATCTTCACGCCAAGTTCCTTACCAAGTTCTTAGTGTCAAATTCAAATTCAAATTCAAAATAGCTTTTATTACGTAGATCTATATAAAGATTCTTGTAACGCGTCTATATAATTCTAAAAACTACCACCGGATCGGAACGCGGCCACTCACTGAGAAGATCCGGCGAAAGAAACTCAGCGGGCTTGTCTTTTTTCTTATAAATCTAATTTACAAAAGTTTATTACATTCACAAATAATTTGCAGAGATTAGCAAGATGATCAATTAATCCCAAGCATTTCTGTCTTCTAAATATTCTGAAATCTTATAATAACCCTCACCATACAACTTTATCTTAATACATTTTTTAAATTTATTAAATGGTAAGTCTTTAATATGCTCAACAAGTTTATTGTAAAAACGTATACATTGGCCCATAAAAGAATAACTGATTCTGTGGAGACGAGACTTATGCACAACAAGATTGTTTTTATTCCTTGTGTTTACAGCATGTACATCACAACTTTTCTTAAACAAACTTATATTTTTATAGACATATATCAAGTTTTCAAAAATATATTGAGAAGTCACCGTTAGAATTTTTATTTCTTTAAACTTTTCCCTGAGGGAAACTCTTGGGCCTAAATTATAAATTGCCCGTATAGCCCTCTTTTGCAAGACAAATATTGTGTTTACCTCGGCCGAGCTTCCCCAGAGAAGAATGCCATAAGACATGATGCTGTGGAAATAACTAAAATACACAATTCTAGCAGTGTCGACATCTGTTAACTGCCTTATTTTCTTAACAGCGTAAGCTGCTGAGCTTAATTTGATGGCAAGTTTTGCAATGTGCGGCCCCACTGTAACTTTTTATCTACAGTGATTCCTAAAAGTGTGGTGGAATCTACTAGGTCCAGTTTGTTCCCATTGAGTTGTACATTGGTATCTACTTGCCTTATGTTAGGCATTGAAAATTTTATGCACTTAGTTTTTTTTTTCATTTAGAAAGAGATTGTTTACATTGAACCAGTGTACAACTTTTGAAATAGCATCGTTCGTTTCGTCATACTTACCCAGTTGTCTTTTCACTTTAAATAATAGTGAAGTGTCAACCGCAAACAACACTATTCCATGATTATCCCTTACGTAGTAAGGCAAGTCATTTATGTATATGAGAAACAAAAATGGTCCCAGAATGGAGCCCTGGTGTTTCGGTCGAAACTGAGAGCAAGACCGAAAGTTCGGTTTGTATCGCGGTTTTGACCGTAAAACCGGCTTCGGTTTGATCAGACACTAATTTTGACATGAATAAGAAAGCATTATCGTCATTGTTAGTATGTAAAAAACCTAATTCGTTTTCTTCGAGGACCCGAAAGACAGTCGGTTCCTTTTTTTTATCAAAACATAATAAAAAAGTATCTTCACGCCCATATCCTCGAAGAGGTAGGCAGAGGCTCAACCAGGGCACCCACGACTAGCCGAAGACACTAAGTCCCACAATGTGATAGGTGGCAAGCCTATCGCCAACCGGGCACATTTCCAATCCCGACCAACATTTTATTTCTTGTTGGCCGACCCGGGATTCGAACCCCACGACCTCACGCAGTCAAGTCCAACACCCGGACCGCTAGAACACACAGGCGATAACAAAACAAAACATAATAAACAATATTTTTTATGTGATATGACGGTGAAGAAGTGAGAGATGCTAAGAGACATAACCTATAGACACCATAGATGTTAGAGCTATACATGATATTATAAGTTTCCCATTTAAATAGCCTATAGCGATTTTAAATTACGTAAAACTGTGTACGAATAAAAATATTTGTTTTTCCATCAAAAGCGTATTTATTTTAATTTGTTATATCCGTAACTAGCTTATAAACGTAACACAGCAAACAATAAAGAAGTAGAAGAGTGCGGTTCGGCTCCAATTAAGCCATGATTAATCAATATTTCAACCCTCCATTGAAAACAACATGACGCTTGTTTTGTTTCATTTATTTCAATTTATTTGGTGTTAATAGGGCTACTTCTGGGGAAAGGCAACATTGAGTTCTTAAGGCGCTATCCGTCCCAATTATGTAACTAGACATTTGAAAATGGATAATTAACAAGAACTTTTTATGTGTTCTAATAGTTAATAATATTTTATAGGTAAGTTTGGAAACCGAAACAGGATTAAAACACTGAAAAAATAGTAAATTTTCACACAAAAAAACACGTGACGTTTTAGTCTCTGGAAATAGTGACATTCATCATCATCATCAGCCGGAGGACGTCCACTGCTGGATAAGGTCTCCTCCAAAGAGCGCCACAAGTCACGGTCAATAGCCGCTTGTATCCAGCGACTCCCCGCGACTTTGACCAGGTCATCAGTCCACCGGGTGGGAGGTCGTCCAACACTACGTACTCCGGTGCGGGGCCGCCACTCGAGAACCTTTCTTCCCCATTAGAGACATTAGTTTTTTTTAATATGTTTTTACAGAAAAAATGTGGATAATCCCAATATGCACTCCGAATTAAGTATGTGTTCAGTTTTTTTAAGCTGAAAATTTATTTAAAAAAATGAAAATATGTCATCAAAATGTTAGCAATATACCTGCCACATTTTTTAGTAAACATAATTATCTTCATTATAAACTAATGTAATTAATTCTTTCCAGAGTTGGGAAGGTCAAAAGTGTTTTATTATTTAAGTAATCGTGTTTAGAGTTCCAATCTTTTTTGAAAAAAATTGTGAACTATTAGAACAGATAAAAATATATTAAAATAAATCCTTTCCTAAACGTCCAATTTTAGACATCCTTGAGGATGATTCGCCATATTTGGGACGTGTAGTGCCTTAATGGCACAAGACAACCTATCTTCTAAAAGTATTAGTAATCTTTTACTTAAAAAAAGTGGTAAAACTTAAATACCCTAAGTTAATTAATGATGTTTAAGTTTTTTTTAAAGTAAATATCTAAGCAATCGAAATATGAAGAAAACAATTATAACCATTTAAAATCTCCTAGATGCAACAAAATGGTGAAAATGGTTGTATTTGTTTAGAAACAAATAGACAATATTTTTACAAGCAAATTACTAAGAAATACTTTTTCAAATGTTATTTGACACCTTTGTCAGGCTTTTACCTAAATATTCAATCCCGGGCAACGTTATATTTTTTATTAGAAAATTAAAAATAAAAATTTTCTCTTTTTTGCTACCCGACCAGGGGGTCGAACCCGGTATTTCAGGCAGTCAAGCCTAACACCGGACTGCTAGACCACAGGCGCAAAAAATGTTAAGAAAATACTGATATAAATTTAATAATCATGTCCAGACCCAGAAACACGGACAGATAGATTGAATTAATCTGATTTGATTGAATTAAGAGATAGAATTAATCACACAATAAACCTTTTTAAAAGGTCTTTGATTGTGGAGACAAATGTATGTAATATTTCTTTCCTAAAATGTCAATAACAATAATAGAAAACATAGGAGTAACAAAAATCATACAAAAGCTATTCAAGAATTGATCGAACCCGGGGACCTCAACAAATCATGCCCGATGCCGGACCTCTAGACCACAGAGGTGATATTATTACGGAGATTATTATTTTGTACTATGAAAATATATTTTAGGAGCTTCTTTGAGTCATCGTAAAGTAACAACCTAGAAGCACCTTATTTTCAAAGTGACAAATTAACTATAAAAAATAGAGATAAAATATTTATTTGCGGAATATGAGTGTTACAAAGATGTTACAAAATTATTTAAGCGTTCCTACATATTCTACCAACTTGTGGTGTGCAAATATTTTAATATGTTTTTAATTATTTATTCACGATTTACTATTTACACACTGTTTTTTGTTTGTTTTGAGATTACATGATTATTTATTAATACACACAATTTTTGGAATGTAAATAAATCTATCCCTATCTACCGTAAACTACCACCTACACCTACAGAATAACAATAGTTGAGACTTTTTTATTGGACATTTACTCTTCTTTTAGGATTTTTTCAAAATTCCTTAAATATTATTAGTTTTCGAGTTACTAGCAAAAAAATGAACACCTTGTTGTTTCATCTTATTTCGTTAACAACAATTGCAACTTTTCGTGTGCTTAATAAATCTTTAAAATATCATTTTTCTATTCTTTGCGTCTATTTAACAAGGTTTTGTACTTATCTATAGATAATAAGTCGAATAGTTTAAGACAGTTTTATTTATAAGTCATAATACAGCTTATGACTTCAAGGGTTTGTCACCTTTTACAAAAATGACACCAAATTATTTATTTACGAATTTTTTACCGACTCTCGAACAGGCACAAAGTTGGCTATATGAAAAACATATTAAAAAAATATAAAAAATCAACGTAGAAAAAAGAAAAAACAACTAAAAAAAATTTTAATATGACAGCACAATCCCCATCTGAAAAAAATATCAAGAATTGATCGAACCCGGGATGTCAAGAAGTCAAGTCCGACGCCGGACCTCTAGACCATAGATTTCATACTATAAATATATATCGCCTCTGTGGTCTAGCGGTCCGGGTGTTGGACTTGACTGCTTGAGGTCCCGGGTTCGAATCCCGGGTCGGCCAACAAAAAGGAAATTGAATTTTTCCAATTTTCTAATAAAAAAAAATGTTGGTCGGGATTGGAAATGTGCCCGATTGGCGATAGGCTTGCCACCTATCACATTCTATCGGCTAGTCGTGGGTGCCATGGTTGTACCTCTGCCTGAGGTAGGGGATATGGGCGTGAAGATACTTTTATATATATATTAGGAGATATACTCTTTTTACTCTTTTGCGTCATCGTAGCGTAATATACTAAAAGCACCTTATTTACAAAATAATAAAAAAAACTATAAAAAATAGAGAATAAGAGAGAGTTGAGTTCACCGGAACAGCTAGTATTAATTATGAATTCGTTGTTATCAGATCAAAATGTAAGGGTTTTACCAAATATATATTTTTTTCATTTAAGGCGGTTTCTGGCAATAAAGTTGATAACTTGCACCCTATTGCTTGAGAATTACAAAAACACTATTCTTTTTAAAACTTCGTGAGTAATTGACACCATATAAAGTGTTTAAGGAACTGTTCTATACACTGAGATTATTCAAGTAAAATAACACTGTGGCTTACAGCGGCAATTGTTATGACATCGGCATGTTTGCAAATGCTTAAAAAAGGCAATAATTTTAAAGCTGATTTTCGTGTTTTATCAAGAACACGTGCAATTTAAAGTTAAAGTTAAGATAAGTTTTAAGAGACATATTTTTGTGACAAGCTTTTATTTTTAAGGGCTAATGACAATAGTAGACTTGTGAGTTGCTAAAGATGTATCAAATGAGCTCAAACACAACAAGGTAATGTTGTGAGTTTTGGCAGTTCCTACAGCCTTCTTTCAGTTTTATAATCAGACATGCATGTCATGACAAACTTGCATTGGCTTCGGATTGACATGTGCATGCAAAACTTTAGTTCAATCTGGAAAAAATTCCACCCCGGTAGATATAGTTAGGTTGCAAGTTAAATAAAAGCTGCACGTACTCGTAGAACTAAGCAGACTAGGTCTACGAAATGTGTCAAATAATAACCAATTATAAATATTCCTGGACAAGTTGCACAAATTTAATTTAACCCGAAAGTATGATTATGTTATGGCTGTTAGTCAACGACACTAATACTTAGAAACACTTAAATAGATACCAGAATAAATTTAATAAACACCCCACATACAGTGTCTAGTCGTAAAACAATGATTCGTTTATGTTTATGACTGCAAAAATGTTTGGAAGGAAGACCACCTAGTCTTCTACTATTACGGCGCTATACACCCCAAATATTCCGAATCTACTTCACAAAGTCCTGTTATATATATAACACTCGTATAATATATATATATGATAGTTTTACGACTTGACACATTTCGTAGACCTTGTCTACGTAGTGCTACGAATAAGTGCAGCAGATGTTCGCTTAGTACAGAAATAGTAAAGATATCTCTGGACAAGTTACACAAATTGAATCTAACCGCAAAGTAAACAAATTATATGCTTGCGTTATGGGTGTTAGTCAACGATACCAATACATAGAAATACTTAAATAGATACCAGAATAAATTTAATAAACACCCAGTCCCTGAA
>NJDC01002312.1:260063-280680 GCA_002245475.1 Calephelis virginiensis
TTAATATTTATAGGCAGCAGCATAATCTTGAATAAGGAGAACTGTCAGCTTGTAACTTTCCTTTGCTATAAAAATTATTTTGAGAAAAGTGCCGAACCATGCACTCAATATATTCGCTACCGCTCTAATCTCGCTATGCTACTAAAAAAACGTGAATTAAGAATTGGGTGTTCTTTTTGTTAAAGGTGACAGCCCTGGTAATTGTAAGCTTCATCACTACATAGTATAAAACAAAGTCGCTTCCTCTGTCCCTATGCTCCTTTGTATGCATACATTTTTAAAACTACGCAACGGATTTTGATGCGGTTTTTTTTCAATAGATAAAGTGATTGAAGGGGAAGGTTTATATGTATATTTCATAACCATGCGAAGCCGGGCGGACTGCTAGTTATTTATAAAACAGTCGCAATTCAAATTATTCCAATAATTATCTATAGATAGAAATTAAAAACGCATAAAAGATCCTTGCCTCAGGTTGCCTACGCTTAATTTTGTCTTTGGTTCTTTTACAAGCAGCATGGGTTTTTCAGCATTAGAAAATTAGCTTTTTTGTCTTTCTATGATATAAAATAGCAAAGTAAGTTTAGGTATTCTTGTAAAACCTAAGGAAAGTATTAAAACTTGGCAATGCACGTTATAGAGATCCGTGACAATTCACCCAGTTTCGTTACAGTGCTTTACGATCTATACTGACGCCATAACGCGTTCACTTCACCACTGTTAAGCTAAACAGTAAATTAACAAAAAACTTAGATGGGATTCTCATGTTAGCGAACCGACATTACTTTACCTTTGGTGTGCATTTCTTGCCTTTAGCTTGTTTGCCTTCGAATCGGTTAAAGGAATACTTTTTATTTACAAATGCATTAAGGATTAAAATAGTAGGTTTTCTTTTCTGTTTATTTTTTAACCGAGTTAAAAAAAAACGAGAAGGTTCACAATTCAGCCAGTATTTATTTTTTTATGTATGTACACCGATTTCTCCGAGGTTTCTGAACCGATTTACGTAATTTTTTTTTGTTTGAAGTGGAATAGCTTCGAATTTGTCTCATAAAAATTTTAATCAGGTAGGCCTATCAGTTTTTATTTTATGAGTATTTTTCGTCTATTTTCACCTGTTCCGACATTCATTTTTATTAAAAATAAATCATATCAGCAATCAAACTAATAATTATATTATAAGTAAGTATTAAATTGGTTTGGCACCGACTTTAAACCTATTAGTAATTGGCACATATAAATAATAGGTAGTATATACTTAATATTAAATTTTTATTATTTTTACTTTTTATTTTTGAAGTCGGTTTTTACTAACGTAGTTATTTTTATTTGTCTTTATTTAAGATATTTATTAGGTAGGTGTTGCTAATAACAACCTGGAAATACATATTATAGTACATGTATTTCAATTTATTCTGGACGTTTTGTGACGCATTTGCTAGTTAGACCGGGCGGGTAGCAACAGTGAACATTTTTTATCGAGTACCAGCATAAGAAACATTATTCCAAAATTATGTAATAAAAGTGGAACGTGGCAGGTTCCTTTATGGACAGTTACTTTACTCTTTGGTGGCAGGTTTTGGTAGAGCTCCAAAAATTATTATTGAAGTGAAACTTCTTTAGAATCGTTGTAATTTCAAAACGGGTGCAACGGGTAAAAAACGACAGGTAAGAAATAAAAATATATATTCATCTCATTCTTTTGCAGGTAAGAGACACAAATATATATTCATCTCATTCTTTTGTCGATTTACTGAAGTTTCACTTCTATCATGTGTGAATCGCACACAAACCTTTTTTTTTAAATAGTAGTTGAGGTAAAATTTAATCATGCCTGCCCTTGCGAGTTAGACAAAGAGCAACGAATGCCAAGTGATACGATCCTCACAGACCCGCTGACCTTCTTCAACATTAATTGCGCTTTGCACACTAACATGCTGGTTTCGCAGACTCTTGAGACCACTCTCGAATAATAACTGAGCAATTTAGTCATGTAATGTCAACCTAGATCTCCGTGGTTACCTACTACCCTCTACATTCACATTGTATTTCTGTTTTGGAAATCTTTCATCTGTCATTCCTTCCACATGACCGAACCAACGGAGCATGCACTCATGCTCTTTCTATGTTCCATGTTTCCAGTACGTTACTAACGCAATTACAACGAAACGCAGCAATTGTACCTATTCATAAAAACTTTGCTCTGCATGCCGCCTCTATGGTCTAGCGGTTAAGGCGTTGAACTTCACTGGTTGAGGTCCCGGGTTCGATTCCCGGGTCGGGATTTACAAAGAAAATGTGGTTTTCCGGCTACTCGTGGGTAACCTGGTTGTGCCTCTACGGCGTGAATACTTATTACTTATTATTATTTGTTCTGCTTGATTTAGTTTTAAAATTGTTTTATTTCCAATGTTGTTTGTCGTTTACACGGATGATTTTATTTCTTACTGACCGTACAAAATCTGTATGTTTTCTCCTTGGGTGACTCAATTTTTAATTAAATATAATTTAAAATTATTTCCTCGTAGTATGCTAAAGCTCGATGAGTTAGGTCTACCAATGGCGTCCTCCCCATCTACCTGTTGACGTAACGTCGCGACAGAGTTTATGGTTGTGTGAATCGTAATTCACGCAACACTTGATTTGTGTAAGCAAACTTATGGGGCATTATAACGTATATAATTATAGAACATCTATCAATTTTAATTTTTTATTTAGGTTTAAAAAATGTCGGTTCGTGAAAAGATAAGTGTGATAATTCTGCTGAGCACAAACTAAACTTATTTTAGGAGCATGCTGTATTTTTCTATTGAAACAAAAATAAGTTGGAAAATTTTAGACATGTCAGAATAGTCCGGGCTATGTCACTACTGGAGGTTACATTACAAACAAAGACCTGATAATCATTTACTATTGTTGCGTATATTCATTTGCGAATAAAAGTAGATTTTTCATAACAATTTATATTTGCGAAATACTAAGTGCGTTTGAATATAAAAAAGTGCGTAGGTTAACGAACCACAAAAAAATGTCATTTATTGCAGCCTAGCAATTGGCTGCCGATGACGCGATATTTTTTTTTTTGGGTAGCGATGGCACCATATCTTATATTTTTTCACCGTGTTGGTCGGGGCTTCTTTGCAGAATAGAACATCTGCCTTCCTACCAGACAGCTCGTAAAAGGCGAGCATAGGCTTACCGTCACTAACACCGTGGCGTCTGACTAGGTGGCAGAGTTTCGCAGCGACTCACCCGGATTGGTACCACCGCCTTTCCTATTCCTGCCGTCATGACGTGTTCCGGTTTGGAGGGTAAGGTAGCTGGTAAACTTACTTTTGCTCAAGGCCTAACATCCCGGCATTAGGTTGGCAACGCACCATTACCACCTTTGGTGTCTCTAGGCGGCGAGAATTTCTTACCATCAGGAATCTGTCTGTTTGTTTGCCTTCCAATATCATAAAAAAAGTAAAAAAAAAAGTTCAATGTTCTCTAGTTTTTGAACACCTATCTTTCGATTTGAGTTTGTCTTTACGCCCGTCTATAGAAATAGACTTTTAATCTATTCCTTGGAAGACATTGATAAAAAAAACGTTACAATTTTATAGTCCGGATTGGTCCGGATATATACGTGAAAACAAAACACGTTTAGTGTTGTTAGATTAATTAGTACTAATAAAGCATAGCGTAGCGTAGTACATACATACATACATATCTTCACGCTAAGTCCCTAATGAGGTAGTCAGAGCGTATTGAGTGTCAGACCTCACGATCCTGACAAACCTGTCTGGCTTCCTTCACATTTATTACCCTTTTCATACAAACACGCCGGTTACGGAGACCCGTGACACCACCCTCGGTAAATATCCGAGCGATCTGATTGCAAAATGTCAATCTTGGTCTTTCCGGGTACATACATTCATCCATATTGGCATTAAATATCTGCTTTGTCAATCTTTCATCTGTCATTCGTTACACATGACCGAACCAGCGGAGTAGTAATATAGAAATACTAGCTGCTACCTGCGGCTTCGCCCGCGTTTTCACAGAAACCCGGTGGGCGATCGGGATCAAAAATAGCCTATATGTTAATCCAGGTCACAATCTATCTGTCTTCCAAATTTCAGACAAATCCGTTCAGCCATTCGAGCGTGAAAGAGTAACAAACATCCATACATACATACTTACAAACTTTCGCATTTATAATATTAATAGGATTATGTGCTAATCAAACCTTTTTGTGTGATTTAATTGTTCCTGCCTACTCTAAACTAAAATTTACGTTCAGACGCCGATATTATTCGTTTCATTAAATACCAGTTAACTGTTAATCGGCAACAATTTTACGAAATCACAATTTATTTTAAAATATGGCCTTTCAGCTTGTAATTTGAAACAAAGGCATTTTCTTTAATTTAATTAAAATACTTTCCCTTTTGTTTTGTTGAACATTGAAAGCTCTTTGAACAGAAATAGCGCCTTTGTGCTTCATTCTTATTACTTTCATTCAACAGTTCTGTTTCTTCAGTATATATTTATATAGTCTAGACGACTTGATGGACGAAGATAAACTAAACGTTTCCACAGCTTTTACCCACGGTTACATCGCTCTCTAGGGTCGGTGCGAAATTATTTTTATCAAATAAGTTAGTTTGTAATTGTAAAAGGCTTTTAATCGACGAATAACTCTTTATTTGGTGGGTGTTTTTGTTTGGTAAGTGTGTATGTGTGTGTGTGTGTGTTTGTATGTGTTGTGTGTGTGTGCGTATGTATGTGTGTTGTTGTGTGTGTGTGTGTGTGTGTGTGTGTGTGTGTGTTATGAGTGCGTGTGAGCTTTAATATCCCCATTAAAAATAAAAGATTGTTTCCTGAAAGTTACAGATTTTGATACGAATATTTTTGCTTGACGTGGCCGAGATGGTTCTTAGCTACATTCGATGTAGTTTTTGTAGAGGGTTATTGAAAATTTAAGTTTAAGCTATAGCAACAGTAATGATTGCAAGGGTCCAAAGTGTAAGAAGTCTTTGGCTCAGCGACTGATACAGTAATATAAAATTTACTGGGAACTTGGGAACTGGGGCATTGTTATAACGAGTAACGACTATAATACCATGATGAACCTTGGAGTAATTTACTCCGTGTTAATTAATAAGATAGTTACTGTCTTATTAATAAACATGGACTAACGAAGGAGTAAAACTAAGTTTATATTATAGTCTGTATTACATTGTTATAAGGACTATAATACCAGGTTGAACCTTGGCGTAATTCACGCCGTGTTGATTAATTAGACTACTAAAGTTTAAGTACTAGAAAAAGCAATAATTAAATCAGTCTACAGTTTTCTAGTCTTTCTTAAATTCGTAGACCTCTAAGATCCACCATCATGTCCTACCCCTACGTAATCGTAGACTTAGCTACGCCGTAGAATGTTGTACCTCCGATTTGTATCACCTTACCTATTTCTGCCGCTTTAGCATTAGTTTCGCCGCGTTACATTTTGAAGTGAAAAATAGCTGGTAGACTTGTACACGTGGTTTAGGATCTCAACCATTAGACCCACCATCAACATCTACCGCTATATGACGAAATTGGTCTCTAGTTACACTTCCTTTTGGACATAGGTAAGCAATTATCTTCAAACCTGCATCTCCGTAAACGAAGGCAAAGGTACAAGGAATGATAAGCCGAAAGGATTTAGCCTCATAATGCGTCAGATGAAAATTTTATCGCCAACGATAACGCTTATCTTTTTTTTTTTATTAGAAAACTCTACCCGTTCAGTTTGAACGGGAAAAAATAAAGAATGTTCTTCCCATTTTCCCTGCAATATTTTTCGGTTTTTCTTTTCATAGGAACCTTCTCCTGACAATAACTAACACAATAAAATAATAATTAGCCAAATCGGTCCACTCGTTCAGAAGATATACGCTTAGCAACACATTCAGCAATTCGTTTTTGTGTTATAAATTGACAAAAACCATTCTGAGTTTACCGACCTGAGAACCAAATCTGAAACCGTAAATAGCCAACTCTAACAACACACCACTAGATCAAAGAGTCGATCAACACTGATCATATGAACTTATATTATACATTAAAAAAACCTTTCTAAATTTACCGACCTGAGAATCAAATCTGAAACATCAAATAGTCAACCCTACCATGGCACCACTAGACCAAAGGGTCGATCAACATTGAACATATGAACTCTATTAAAATTCTACGATCATATCCCACGTAATAATAGTCTATTGTTACTGCCCTGGGTGATTTACGAGTATGGTAGTGGCAATCGATTCGGTACTGAACTTGACAGCTCGGGGCTTTGGATAACTCTACTAGACATTATCTGTGGTATGTTTTACTATTTGCATATACTGTGGATTTAATTAAAACTTGGGAGTTTGAACAGTTCTATTTTTAACCCGTCGTAAGCATCAGGGGTTTTAAGTTTGACGTTCGTGCATGATTGCGTGAGTGTATGTGTGTCTGTAGCATCGTAGCCCTTTACCAGATGGACAGATTTTGATGCAGTTTTTTGTCTGAAAGCTGACATGATCGAGATGGTTTCTAGCCATAATTTACGTAGATCAATCCAGGCGTTCAAGGTCATCAGCTCATTGGCAAGCATCGGAATGGTTATTAGACGAACTATGAGTATGAGTAAAACGAGTACAAGTGACCTGATGAAGCCATGGACCAAAGCCCATTGACTACGAGTTTGGACTTATTCATATTTTCTGATGACTAGGACATAATAATTAAACTGGGATTGATGAATTAAAGTTTAAAATTTTCGGTATTGGGTATGCTTCTTCATCTTTGCAGATCATCTAAAGGACATCAAAAAGCGAGGTGTAAGTTTGACTTGTTTGTGTGTGTATCTGTATCTGTAGTGGCATCGTATCTCCTAAACAATTGTAACGTGTTTTTAAATTCCCGGCGCAAAACGAGGGGTTTTATAAACCTCCGTCGGAAAAAGAGGTAACTTATACGATTGACTTGATGTATGTGTGTATGTGCGTGTGTCTGTCTGTCGGTGGCATCATAATTTTTATAAAGGAATGGACTGATTATGATACGATTTTTCTTGTTTTAAAGCTGATGTGTTGGAGTTGGTTTTAGCTACATTACCATGAAATTTTATCCAGGTTGCATTCAATTTTTTAAATTCTACTATTACATTTAATTAAATATACGGGTATCAGATAAAAAAAAAGCATCTTCACGTCCATATCCCCGAAGAGGTAGGCAGAGGTACAACCAAGACACCCACGACTAGCCGAAGACACTAAGTCCCACAATGTGATAGGTGGCAAGCCTATCGCCGACCGGGCACATTTCCAATCCCGACCAACATTTTTTTTTATTAAAAAATCGGAAAAATCCAATTTTCTTTTTGTTGGCCGACCCGGGATTCGAACCCGGAACCTCATGCAGTCAAGTCCAACACCCGGACCGCTAGACCACAGAGGTATCAGATATTACTATAATATTACATCTCTACTGTTGTAATCGTAAATCTCGTGCAATAAATTTTTCCTTACCAGGAATTTATTTTTTGCAGAAATGTCCACGTGTCAAATACTTCCGGCAACATATCCAAAGTACATAAATGGAAATCACAACGCGTAAGCCCTTATTACTCAAATGAATGAACCCACGGCCTCGATGCAAGGGAAGTACACGCATTATCTCTTCACGGTCATCTTGTCAAGGCTCCTACATATTATTGGTGTTACAAAATAGCAACACGATCCGAACTCTTATATGACATATGCCTGATTTGTTCAGTTACTCTTCAATCTCGATTTTATGCGATATCACATTTAAGTTAGAAACATGAAACTTTATTTTTGGGTTACTTATTAAAAATCAGTAGATACATTTAAGTGTTTCTGGAAATTATATCCGTAAGGGGTTGAAATATACCCATACTAGCTGCTACCTGCGGCTTCGCCCGCGTTTTCACAGAAACCCGGTGTGCGATCGGGATTGAAAATAGCCTATATGTTGATCCAGGTCACAATCTATATGTCTTCCAAATTTCAGACAAATCCGTTCAGCCATTCGAGCGTGAAAGAGTAACAAACATCCATACATACATACTTACAAACTTTCGCATTTATAATATTAATAGGATTAAAAGTTTGTATGGAAAACCGTCATGTTTTAAACCGTAATCTTTTTTGGGCTTCTAATTAAATATCAGTAAATACGTATTAAAGCGTTTCTGGAAATTCTATTTTTTTTTTCAATTGCATTCGTCGTCTTTATTTCGTAGGTAAAACATTCGGTACACCTGAAATACGTCAACAGTTAAATACATTGACATTACATTACATTGACAAGCTCATAAGGTAGTTAAAACACTATTAGTCTTTAAAAACACCTTAGATCAAACATTGCAAAAAAACTGTCTCTAAAGGGGTGAACTAGCGGTTGAAAGTTTGTATGAAAGTCCGTATGAAAGGACTATTGCTTAATATAAATATATACGTTTCAAAACAGGAATGACTTATGCATTTAACTTAATTTTAATTCATTAAGCTGACACGCGAGCAAAGCCGCGAGAAATAGCTAGTATACTAATAAACTAATAAAATAATTTATAGCTAATTATTAACTAAAGGTTAATATTTTTTGTGTTAATGTATATTCACTTTAACTATGTCTAATTTAATACTTTTGTCAGTATACAATATACTCTAATTCATATTTTCTATTTATTATACTTACAGCCAACATGGGAATTCTAAAACAGAACTAAATATATTTACATTTAAAACAACGTTGCTTGGGATTGGATAAGTACCCAAATGATGTTATAGTTGTGCTACCTCATTGTGGGATTTAGTATGTCTGGCAGGTTGTAACTCTGCCTACCGGTACGAGATACAGGATTGAAGACTCTTTTTTTACTATTAAATTGGTGTAGTCTTCTGCAATGGTATAAAACGACTTGACTGGATTGGTTGGTACCACCGCCTTACCTATTCCTGCCGCCATAACGTCATGACGTGTTTCGGTTCGAAGGTTAAGGTAGCCGGTAAACTTACTTTTGTTTAAAGCCTAACACCCCGGCATCAGGTTGGCAACGAACCGTTACCACCTTGGTGTCTCTGGGCGGCGTGAATTTCTTACTATCTGGAAATCCGTCTGCTTGTTTGCCTTCCAACAAAAAAAGGAATCCAAGTTTTATTACTTAATTATGGTTGAAAAAAACAATGGTTGTAATTTTATTGCGTACTCACTAAACTAATTTTAAGTTACCGCAGTTTTCTTCCAACGAAAGTTTTGACAGAAAGAGACAAAACATTAGAGCTGTTAAATTACCCCGTATACGATATTTCTACAGGGCTTGTTTATGGCCCATGAGTTTGTTTACTTTATTAGCTAAAGGCTAAAGCATTGCTGAAATATTCCATCTGTTTTCTGTCTGTTTTGTTTGAAAAATAATAGAATTAATCTAAAATTTTTATTTTGCACAGCAGAATCACCACCATTGATGATAAGAGCATAGCATTAGAGATAAAAAAAAGTATCTTCACGCCCATATCCCCGAAGAGGCAGGCAGGGGCACTCTTTTGCAAAGAGTGCAAAGGCACCCTTGACTAGCCGAAAACACAAAGTCCCGCAATGGGATAGATGGCAAGCCCATAGCCAACCGAGCACGTATCCGATCCCGAGCAACAATTTTGCTTTTTATTAGAAAATAAGAAAAACCAAATTTTCTTTTTGTTGCCCGACCAAGGATTCGAACCCAGGACCTCGTGCAGTCAAGTCCAACACCTGAACCGCTAGACCACAAATATGCTCATCAATATTGTTCCGTTTCTTAAACACGGCGACATTATTAAGATGTATTTGATATATACTCGTAAACGTTAGTAACGTAACGTAAAGAGATACTCGTAGCTTGTCACCATCGTGAAACATGCTCGGTTTTAGAGTTCCGTAGCCAAAGGCAAAAATGGAAGAAGTATCTTCACGCCTATATCCCCGAAGAGGCAGGCAGAGGTACAACCAAGGCACCCACGACTAGCCGAAGATACTAAGTCCCACAATGTGATATGCAAAAATGGCAAAAATGGAACCCCTTATAGATTCGTCGTGTCTAACTGTCCCTTCGTAATTTACAGCAACTTTTTCTTCTTCTTGTTTTATAAATATGTCTTTTAATCGTTTTTCACGACTCATTTATTAAATGTCAGATACGGGACCACCACACAGTAAGTATTTTACGTTATCTGAAGATATTGAGCTACCTAAAAGGAAAAACACATAATTTATATGGCCAGCACCAAACTTTACAAAAGACAGACACACATATGGGTTTACTTAATTTTATTTTTATAGTTAAATTTTATATATCAGAATTTTTTTTCCCGAAACTACTTATAGTTATTCTTAAACTTATACTGTTGATACTTGGTAAGTTAATTTATTTTGTAAACCGCAATAAGATTTGCAAACAAAAAATTCATTTTGAGGGTTCTCCATGCTTAGAACTGAAACATTTTTTTAATTACTAGTGTGGGGTATCTATGGATAGTTTTTTCAAAAATGGCATGAGATTTTTAATACATATTTTTTTTCTAAACTGAAAAGTTTGCGCAAGAGACACGTCCAAAGAGGTAAAATGTACCCCCCCTGTAACTTCTGCAATAAGAAAACGATAAAACTAAATAAACATATGATGTTCTTTATACCGCAAACTTCCACCGAAAATTGGTTTTAACAAGGTCTAGTAAAAATATTTATTATACGTAATAAATCGTAAACCGCAACCACTGTATATGAACTAAAAGAACTTTTATATTACGTTGATTGATGCAATTTTGTATTTGTAAAAAAACATCATTATTTGTTTCATACAAATGCTGATATTCTAGGTTTGTCTCATTTTAGAAATAGTGAGAAACTACATGTGCCTAATCAAAAACTCAACATTTACAAAAATAACGTGTATTGCATGTCCATTCGTATATACAACCAAATTCCTGATAATCTTAAATCACTTCCATTAAACAGATTTCGAAAAAAAGTATTCAACGTACTTTTAGAGAAAAATTATTATAATGTCAAAGATTTTCTTGCAGATAAGAATAAATAATAAAGTATTTCTAATACGATTAATTTAATTGCAGAATGTTGGGTGCGCAGGAGTTTGTTTCGCCGTTTCTTCTCCTGTCTGGCTAGGTTTGGAAACGGTGGTAGTTTACGGTGGATAGGGATAAATTAATTTACATTCTAAAAATTGTGTGTATTAATAATTTCAAAACAAACAAAAAACAGTGTGTAAATAGTAAATCGTGAATAAATAATTAAAAACATATTAAAATATTTGCACACCACAAGTTGGTAGAATATGTAGGAACGCTTAAATAATTTTGTAACATCTTTGTAACACTCATATTCCGCAAATAAATATTTTTTTCTTTCTTTCTTTCTTTCTTTCAAACGGAACCCTTCATGGGCGAGTCCGCCTCGCACTTGGCCGCTTTTTATTTCTGTTTCTAGGAACCATAATAAAAGTTTTCGATGCCTCAAATTGACGAATTTTACTCTCGATGAGATTACTTTGTCGTTTTCGCCAGCACACAATTGCCAATTGCCATTATTTGTAACTTGATTATTTATTTTGTTTTTCCATATATAAACGCAAGTTAATTACCGCGACTTCGTCAGCGTAGAATATTTTTAATACAAAATTTATTGCGTCTGTTATTGCCTTTTGGGTGTTTTTTTTAACAAGAGTAGCTTGTAATTGACTACTGACCTTTAATTGCTGGCATATTAAGTCTCACTAAAATCTGACAAACTGCTTAGTTGCCAAAACGTAACACACAAACAGACTGTTAAAATAATATTAGTGTGGATAAAATCAAATAGTTACTTACTCATTGATATAAACCGTGTAGTGGAGTCCTGGTGACCTACTGGCTACCCTAACCCCTAAAATGGAACATCGTAAGTTCTATGGCAACAGGAACAGGTAAAACGATAGCACCAATTCGTGCGCAGCAGCAGCAGATCAGCACACTACCCCTTACTTATGAGAGACTGCACTAGTGGTATAATCCAGGAACCTAAATTACTAGACTACCAAAAGCAGGCGTTGGGGTGGTCACATACCGGTTCCGAAATAATAAGTAAAATCACAGTGCAAATCGCCTCTGTGGTCTAGCGGTTCAGTTGTTGGACTCGACTGCATAAGGTCCCGGGTTCGAATCCCGGGTCGGGCAACAAAAAGAAAATTGAGTTTTTTCCAATTTTCTAAAAAAAAAAGAGTTGCTCGGGATAGGATATGTGCCCGATTGACGATAGGCTTGCCACCTATCACATTGTGGGACTTAGTGTCTTCGGCTAGTTGTGGGTGCCTTGGTTGTACCTCTGCCTACCTCTTCGGGGATATGGGCGTGAAGATACTTTTTTTTACAGTGCAAATGTAGAACAGTGTGAGAACTAAAATTTAATTTCTAAATTGAATCGATTCAATTTGAAGTTAATAAAAATCTTAGCTACACTTTTTTAAAGTAATAGGTTTGTCATGCTATTTCTTTCATTAATCGAACTGCATGCACTACGTTGTTTACAAATAATGTAAGTAGCTAATTTGACGGTGTCGGTCGCTAAATTTAAGGAAAAGCGAATACGCTCGTGGCATGTTTTAAAATATCGCAGAAACGAAATATAACAGTGACACTTGTCTAGAAGCGGCACTTGCGATTGCAGCACCGCGAATATCGCTTTCGCTCGTCGTTATGCATGTTTGTGCGAGTATATCATTTCCAACTTTTGTATGTAGTTTCGATACTGTTTTATATTTGTACTGTTGTAAAAGTATAAAATATCAATGTTTCTAGATTGTATCTTTTTAGATCTTGTACCGTCTGATTTTATTTGAAACTGACTCTAAAAAGAGCAATGATATTATTCGAGTCGATTTTTAATAATCTTTCTGAGAATAAGCTATTTTTTTATTTGGTTGTAAGATGAATAAGTAAATATGTTTCGCGTTGGTAAGAAATACACATCGCCTATAGAAATCTCCCGTGTTGCTTCGGGTCCGGAGAGTAGAATAGACCATCTGTCTCTCTCTCTCTCTCTGCCAGATAGCTCGTAAGAGGCGAGCATTTGTAAAAATATGTCATTACCTACAAGATCACTGGTGGTAGTGCTTTGGCAACTTGCCCGGGTAGGGATTCACCCCTTTGCCTATTCCTGCCGCCACAATGACTGTACCGTGTTCCTGTCCGGATGATAGAGTAGCCGATAGACTTGGGCAATAGACCGAACATCCCGGACATAATACAGCGACAAACATTTAACATCTATGGTGTTTATAAGCCCCGGTTATTTCTACCATCAGGAGAGACGTATGCTTGTTTGCTTCCGTCTCACTTTAAAAAAAGTTAAAGATGGCAAAGTCACGGAATTCAAACCTAATGTATGAACACATTTACTGATTTCTCAAGAAACCGGAACACAACTAAGGTAAGAATCCACTTCACCGCGGCAGGAATAGGCAAAGCCATGGTACCAATCGGAGCCAGTCGTCTTCACACTCGATTGGGAAATAATTTTCCATGTTCTTTAAAAAGATCTGGGCCAACAATATAAAAAATGTAGGTACATATTTTAGTCTCTTCTTCGTGCTACGACGAAACCGCTACAATAACTAAGTTCGTAGCAATACTTCGTAGAGTTTGTGTAACGAGGTTTGTGAGAAATCTCTCGAGTATAGAGTCTAGTTGAATTTAATTATCTTTAGGATACCTATACCGTAATCGCTTAGGAGGCAAAAAAGCCCCATACAATTTAATCTCAGCCAAAAAGTAGAGGAGATTTTTACAGTTACTCAGCTTCGTCAGATTATGATTTGGAAGAAACGTTGTGCCATGGTTAAATACCTTCACTGTATTAAATATTAAATTTATTTACATGGTTAAATTGTGTATGGTTTATGTTGTTCGGGCTCGGGTTCGACTTTCGGGGGCAGGCATTTGTGTTATGAACATTTAAATGTCTACATTTCCGGGTCTGGGTGTTTATAAAATTTATTCTGGTATCTATTTAAGTATATCTATGTATTAGTATCGTTGACTAACACCCGTAACACAATGAAATATTTTGCTTACTTTGGGGTTAGATTCAATTTGTGTAACTTGTCCAGGAATATTTATTTATTATTTATTCTCTTCGTGCAGGTGACAAATGTTTGATAACTTGAGATAAGACTTAATAAATATATTCATGGATTTTAGTTCCCACGGGTATCGTCAATATTGCAAGAGTACTTTTACTGGGCAAACACGGCGTATTAGATAGAAATTTGTAAGCTTGCAGACTACTGTAATACATATTAATACAGATTAAATAGTTTAAATTCCTTAGTATACCTATACTTTTACCTTTACTTTTAGGTCTTAAATGCACCTAGTATTTAATAATTTCACTTATGTATTATACAGATACAGAGACTCGTAGCTATGCGGAATTTTAGCTGTTTCATTTTACAAAACTTATCAAACTTTTTTTTATCAAACGTTTTCACTTTATTTATTACAATTAAATGCGCACGCACTAAAGACATCTTAGTTCGTTTGAAAAACCAACAAAACTATTGCCAACAGTGACTATATAATAAAAAAACAGATAAAACTAGCAATCCATGCTAGCTTCAGGCTCTTTGCTTCTTTTAAAGTTTGCTATCTAGTTTAAAAAAAGTAGATAAAGCTGATCAAACTTACTACTATTAAGTATTACCATAAACAAAACAGGACTTGCTGCGAGTAGGACTCGCTTATTTATGATTTTACACTTTAGCTAAAACTCCATTACTTTTATCACAAAATATCTACTTTGTTTTTCAGTGTTTTTTTTCGTATAAGTTTTATTCGCATTTTATGAAAACGTGCAATAATAAAAAAAATTGTATCTCTCGTTTAAGATAACTTCAATTGAAATTTTTTTTTTAACTCTTGTCCTAAACACAAGAGTTTAAAACATCTTTTCAATTGAAGTTTTCTTACGATCGTATTTTTAAAATCAGAAAGGGGAAACAACGACAAGCTTATTGATAGAACACTTATTAACTTATTATGGAACAATCCATAGATTCAGAAGTACATTTTAAATCTATGGAACTATCTATCTTTCAAACGATTGATTCTGAGAAAAAATGGTTTTAGAAATTCCATTTTTAAATAATTATCAATAACAAATTAATATTTTTTAGAAACACTTCAATATTCTAAAACTAAACATACATAAATAAATACATACGTTAAGGTTGCCTGGAAAAGATTGCTGACTTGGTGACGAGGCCGCCTTTGAATATCTTCAAGTTTAAGTTTTTTTTTAAAAGGCAGGAAGTGACCTGGAAAATTGATCACCACTGCCCACGAACATCCGCAATATATATAACTGTTCTCAACCTCTAAGGTTCAAGGAATGGGCACGTTCTTTTCTTAAAGGTTTCTAAGCCGTATAAATTTGGAAATACCGCCCTTGGTAACTGGTTCTACAAAGGTGTTGTTCGCAGTAAGAAATATTTATGGCATCGCACGATTGCAGATCGCCATGCATAGAGGTTATGGGCATAATACCTTTACACTGATACGATGCCCGAAAATGACACTCATCGGCGAATTTAAACCAAACAACTCCTCAGAACATTCCCCATAATAAATGCGGTAGAGAATTTTGGTGCCATCGAGAGAAAAGATGGTCGAAGTTTTTTCATAATTATTGAATTCCGTGTTAATATTGAGTGAAATTAGTCAATTTTGGTGGCATTTTGTACAATTTTGTTCAGTGAAAGTGCACAAATGAAATAATCATGAAGAAATTAGCATATCGTATATTTCCTCATTGCCGCCAAAACTCATTACATGAGCTTGTGTAAAAAGGCCACCGTTTTACCTAAGAGCCTGACATGACTTACTGACGACTTATGACTGATGACTAATTAAAATTAATTGAAATTGAAATAAAATTAGATGCAAATTACTACTTGACTAATGGCTAAATACTAACGTGAAGACCGCAACCTAAAGAAAGAAAAGAAAAGAAATGCGGTAGAAAACATTGAGTGACCGACATATCTAAGCAACGCCAAAGAATTAGGCCGATTGTTTATTGCCCGTTCATTGACAATTCGAGAGTCTCTACGTTGGATTCGGTGAAAAGACAGAAGCTGGTGCTGAGAAGCTCTAAACCAGAGTTGAGAATGTGAGGCCGAATTTGCACTTTGTAAAGTTGCAAGCGTTGATTTATTTGATGTATTTGTAATTTTTCTATATTTGGTGTACAGTAAAGAGGTGTATTGTATGTTCATGGCAATACACTTACGGGGTAGGCAGAGAGTATCGAGTGCCAAAGGTCACGATCCTTTCATATCTGCCTAGCTTTCTTCTCAGTCATAGCTCATACGTTCATAACTCATAAGACATTTGAACATTTGTGGTCCAGTAAATCTATGTATTTTTTACGACTTCGAGATATTTATCTATTTGGTCAATCTTGGATATGACAAGTAAATTATTTTACTAACATATTATTTTTTAAATTAGTTATTATTCCTTTCAGGTATGATTAGATGAAAAAAGCAAAAGAGAAGTCATTTCCGTTTAATACATAGCAGGGGAAGTTGTTACGTTTACATTCGTCGAAAGTTGCACGGAAATTCCCTTTTTGAAACTAACAAGCATACCTCTGTTTGTTAGAATCTTGTTTTTATGGAATGGGATGGTATTGGAAAATTTAAAGGGATTTCTTGATGGTAAGAATAATTAGTTCTTCCGTCCTAAGTAACCCTTCAGCGCTTTATACTGTCATAATAAAAAAAACTTCAGCACAAAAAATAAAATAAACCTAACAAGAATAAAACTAGCTCCATAGTTTACAATGTTGTTCAAAGTAAGACTGAATAACTAGATCATTGAAATCTATTAAAAAAAAGTAGTATCTCCACGCCCATATCCTCGAAGAGGTAGGCAGATACACAACCAGGGCACCCAAGACTAGCCGAAGATACTAAGTCCCACAATGTGATAGGTGGCAAGCCTATCGCCAACCGGGCACATATCCTATCCCGAGCAACTCTTTTTTTTATTAGAAAATTGGAAAAACACAATTTTCTTTTTGTTGCCCGACCCGGGATTCGAACCCGGGACCTCATGCAGTCGAGTCCAACAACTGAACCGCTAGACCACAGAGGCGATTGAAATCTATAAATATATAAAAATCGATAGCTGTTCGTTTGTCCCGCTAAAACTCGTAAACAGCTGAACCGCTTTGGATAATTTTGGTTTTAACGTCCAGGAAAGGTTTGAAAGATAAGAAAAAAGGCAAAAACTGCGAGGAACCTAGGAAAAAACGACATTTTAATTTTTCTCATACAAACTTAACGGGTAACGCCCTGACAGCTAGTAGCTACATAATTAAAATACTTAAACCTTTATAATATGCTTGTATTTTGCAAAGTAGAATATTAACAGTCAGGAATCAGGATCCATTCCCAAGTAACTGTGTAAAAGTTAAATCCCAACTGTAACACCCACCACCTTATATTCCTTTTCAGTAGGGTAAAAAGTGACTATGCCTAAAAATAATATCCACAAACAGAATAATGTATTAAATATCCCTGAGCGACAGATTATGTTATGGGTAATTTTATACAAAGTAAATGTTACAGCTGTGTAAACAAAAGGGGATTATATTTACGTAAGTGCTTTGTTAACCTTCGACCCGAAAGGAAAGGTTTCTAACCGACTTTAAAAGATATAATATTTCAAATCTAGTCATACCAGAAAGAAGCCCATCCTTCGAGTTCCAACTGTTGAACATATTTTATTTTATGTATTAGAAGGCAAACAAGCAAACGGATATGGTAAGAAATTCACGCCGCCTAGAGACACCAAAAGTGGTAATGGTGCGTTGCCAACTTGAGGCCGGGATGTTAGGCCTCGAACACAAGTAAGTTTAAAGGCTACCTTACCCTCCGAACCGGAACACGTCAACAGCAAGCATTAAAGTTATGGCGGCAGGAATAGGTAAGGCGGTGGTACCAATCCTGGCGAGTCGCTGCGAAACTCTACCATCTAGTAAAAGCCGAAAAAATCTCTTTCTATCATTACAATTTGAGCTATATCTAGGTATCATAAAAATACATCACCTGCGACAAAGAGACTGATTTTCTGCTTTCTGTGTTGCTAGGTTGCCTTGATATAATTGGTGGGTGTATGCAGAGTGGAGATCCAGGTTCTGAGTCAGTTTTGCCTTCGTTGCTACTGTTGCCTGCTTCCTGTGGAAAACAAATGTTTGTACTTTTCTTCTTATATTATTAAATCAAGTGCCTTGTGTGTCATAAAGTTCTCGCATATTTCACTTTATGATTAAATATTTCTTTAATATCTTTATTACGAAAATTTACAGAAATTAACTTGTTTTTAATCATAAAAGATTTCAATATTATATACTGCAATTAGTTGTAATTACTATATTAAATTACTATAATATAATATATTAAACTAGTATAATTAAAAAAATAATACAGATCAAACTATCTATTAATCAATCTCCGCGTCAGCCAACATGAAGAGAATGGGTTTTAATTTTTTTTTTATAACAATATTATACTTCGGCTAGCTGTCATAGTTCTGGTTGTACTTCTGCCTACCTCATTGAGGATGCGGGCTTCAAGATACGTACTTTCTTGTAAACTCTTAATAGTTTGTGAAATAAACAAGACATATGAACACGTAACGACACGCTGAGTGAAATAGTGACATATAATTTAGTATATCCGTCAAATAGTCACGAGAGTTAGATACAAGGTATTATCATAGTATTAGCATAGTAAAGATGGTATTAGTCTGGGCACATTGTTTCACTTCATGATGATATTTCGAAAAATAAGAACTTTGAGTTATTTTAGTTTCAAAAGAGCGATAAATCAGCATAGGGTTATTACCCTAAGGCTGGAACAAACCAAAGACTAAATTTATTATAATATTTTATTTAATTATAGCTATTTAACAGAATTAAAGTTTTAGACTAGCGTCTGCTAATGTAATAATCTAGCAAATTAGATATCTGGATAATTATATCGCAGTTAGTCAGTCTTATTGGCAGAGTCCTACTAAAAGTCGCTTAGACATCTTATCAATATATCAATGCTCTTTTGATGTCGCCACTCGATGTTCATCATAAAGTAATGTGTTTTATTCTTCGCTTTTGAATAGTATAAAAACATTTAAGTAAAAAAAAAACAAATTGTAATTATTATCACTTATTCACATTTATTCTTATTTTCCAAGGGTTCACGCATAGACTGTACAAGTTACAGAGCCATTAGCTTGATTAGTTTAGCATCAAAAGTGTATGGAAAAATAGTTGAAAGGAGGATGCAAGGCAGTCCTTTCAGTTTCAGTTTCAGGTATGGAAGAGGATGTACGGATCAAGTGTTTTTGCTCCGCAACATTGTAGAGAAGCATCTGGCTGTGGGTCAGAGGGTTTTCTGCGGTTTTGTGGATCTCGAAAAAGCGTTTGATAGGGTTGTACGTAAGGAACTTTGGGACATTTTTCCAGATAATGGGATAGTCGGGTCCCTGCTGCGTGCGGTGCAGTCAATGTATTTAGACTATAAAGCATGCGTGCGGGTGGATGGCAACATATTGCATTGGTTTGATGTTAATATTGGCGTCAAGCAGGGTTGTGTGTTGTCAGCACGCTTGTTTATCTTATATTTGGACAAATGTGTTCAAAGGTTAAGATCATTGAATGTGGGAATGCGTATGGGTGACCAAGTGGTGAACTGTCTGCTTTAAGTAGATGATGCTGTACTTTTGGGCTCCTCACTATCTGAGCTGCAAACACTTGTCACAGTTATGGAAGGAGATTGTAATGAAAGGGGCTTACATTTGAATGCGATGAAAACCACAATAATGGCATTTAAAAGAGACGTAGCCAGAACGGACGTAAGTTTTGGTTGATGATGTAGTGCTGGAACAAGTGAATGAAATTTTATATCTTGGTTGAGCTTTTAGCAGGGATGGAAGGTACACCGCGGATGTAGAGAGGAGAGTGAGTGCAGGGAATAGTGTGAATGGGGCGTTGGGTAAGCTATTCCAAAGCGAGGTTTTGAGTCAAAAAGCTACATTCGCTTTGCATATTTCTGTGCTTATCCCAACGTTTATTGTATGGAGGCGAGAGTTGGGTATGTCAGAAAGAGCATGAAAGTAGGATAAATGCGGTCGAAATGAGAGCACTACGGAAAATCTGCGGTGTAACACTCGCTGACCGCATTCGTAACAGTGAGATCCGAGAAAGAGTGGGATTGAAAGAAAGTGTTGGTGTTAAAATGCGAAAGGGCATGCTCCGCTGGTTCGGTCATGTGGAAAGAATGACAGATGAAAGATTGACAAAGCAGATATACAATGCGAGTGTCGGTGGATGTAGGTACCCGGGGAGACCAAGGCTGACATTTTACGATCAGATAAATCGGATATTATCCGAGGGTGGTGTCAAGAGTTTACGAGTCTCTCTCTCTTTCTCTCTCTCTCTCTCTGTGTGTGTGTGTGTGTGTGTGTGTGTGTGTGTGTATGTG
>NJDC01002312.1:290963-311439 GCA_002245475.1 Calephelis virginiensis
CTAGACACTTAACGCACCGCTAAAAAGAAAAACCTTACATGACCTTTTTTACTCTCCACCACTTAATCGAAAAAGTGCAATGGGTCCCAATCACGCTAGAGTTACTACACATTTCGCATCGCGGGCTCCCCTACTATAAGTCTCACTATGTGATAGGTGGCAAGTTTATTGCCAACCGGGCACATATCCAATCCCAGGCACCTTATATTTTCTATTAAAAATTGAAAATACGTATTTCCTTTTTTTTGTTGCCAATCTGGAGATCGAAGCCGGGATCTCAAGAAGTCAAGTCCATCTGGACCACAGAGACAATTTAAGAAATTGTTAAAGATATACTGGAATAAATTTAATAAGCATGCCCGAACACATAAATAATCCGTATTTCCGTTATTTTATCCGTATATCGAGTTAAAGAGATGTTAATCGCACAAAAGTTTATCAAGAATTGAACCCGAATCAGGTGTTTGGTCGGTGATGTGCCTGTGCGCTAACTCCTCAACCACTGAGCACTATCACCAGTGTTGTAATTGGTAATTATCCGTTCCGCCTCAGCTTGCCTCTTACGAATAGTCAGGCAGGACGGCAGATAGTCTATTCTACACAGAGCACCCAGACCAAAAAAAACAAAAATAGGTTAAAAACGTAACTAAATTATAAAAGTTGCATAAATGAAAATAAATGAAAATCGCATCAGAAGAATTTACTATTCGGTAAAGTATTAATTAATTTTCACCCATGTCTACCAAAAGCTTTAGGGGTTTCGGAATGAGAAATTACATTTAGAAAAGAGAAGTTTGTGAAGTGGGTGTGTGGTTATGTAATTCGATTTTATTTGTTGGCATGTTACAAAGTTTAGGCATATATACAAATGATATATGTATAAACAGCATTTTTGTTCTATGTCAGCTGATCCGTCCGATCGAGATTCAAGAGTAACGATTCCGTTACTCTTGAATCTCGATTTCATAAAAATTGGGTATTGGAATCGGATGTGTCATTTTTGATCCTTTTGAGCACAGTATTAGTGGATTGCCAACATCAAGTTTTTTTTTTGTGACATTGAAAGGCAAACAAGCAGATGGATTTCCTGATGGCAAGAAATTCGCGCCGCCTGGAGAGACACCAAAGGTAGTAATGGTGCGTTGCTAACCCGAGGCCGAGATGTTAGGCCTCGAGTAAAAGTAAGTTTACCGGCTACCTTACCCTCCGAACCGGAACACCTCATGACGTTATGGCGGCAGGAATAGGTATGGCGGTGGTACCAATCGGGGTGAGTCGCTGCGAAACTCTACCACCTAGTCAGATGTCACGGTGTTAGTGACGGTAAGCCTATGCTCGCCTTTTACGAGCTGCCTGGCAGGAAGGCAGACGGTCTATTCTGCAAAGGAGCCCGGACCAACACGGGGAATATTATATGACTTACTATTAAACTTGGATTAAATCTTAAATCTACGGTCTAAGGTCCAGACGAATACAAACCATTGTTTACAACCAGTGCTTATAACCGTCTAGAACTTTCTTTCTATCTTTTAAGTAGATATGCTTTATGCCACTTATAATATTTGAAGACATAGTAGCGGTTAGAAAAAACATACCCTCAAGTCGCGCAACCAATCGACCGATCCGTCTGGCTTCTATTTCCTCCAGTTTTTCAGCTCGCTTGACGACAGCCACGATGGCTTCTCGTTCACTTGAAGTCAGCGGGGGCTCACTGCGAGCTGTGCTCCATCCTGTGCGGAGCCTGTCATAAAATAATGGTTATTACTCGAGAACCAATGAAAATATTTTAATAGTTTTTCCCAGTTTTTTTAATTTAACATGGGATTTTCTGCATTAAAGTAATTAAGTAAGTACGTTATAAATATAAATCAGCCTTTCCCAAAGTGGGCGATAACGCCCCCTTGTGGGCGCTGGAAGCCTAGAGGGGGGCGGTATAAATCTTGAAAAAAATGTTTTTTTTTAAACTAGGCGCAACAAATATGTTATTGAGGTTATTGACAAGAAAAAAACGAGAGGGGGGGGGGGCGCTACAAAACAATTGATTTTCAAAGTGGGCGTTACATGAAATAAGTTTGGGAACCTCTGATATAAATGATTATAAATGTGAATTTCATCTGTAACGCTGAACTCATGTAGTGGGTACTCAGAACTGTGTAGGTATCTATAGGACGTAACTACGCGCGATAACGGCAAAGAAATGAATTAAGAATTTCACCACGTGCCTTAAATCCTGAGTAGCTCAAATGGTTAGAGCACCTCGGAAACATGACCTACCTTCCCAAAAAGAACCTTAAAAATCGGTTGGTTCGCGTTGTTGGCAGAAACCCGCGGAACAAATATACCAAAAAAATACAATCGAATCTATTTATCTCTTACTTTTTGGAACCGCTTTAAGAGACAGTTCTTGGCATTTTAACTAAGTAAAACATTCTATTGGATTTACCTTTCAGCAATCGGAATAATACGTTTTGTACTTATGTCGCTCAGAAACTAAAAATATTTGCTAACTACCCATCCGTCCGTACCCTCAGTACCCTATCCCTTATTTTTGACACATATCCGGTCCGGTTTATTTTTTTTATTACTTTTTTTTATTCGGTTGTCGCGCGACTATTCAGCCAATAATAAACAGATTTCGGTTGTTCTTTTCCAAACCAAATCGCGATGTGGTATCAAATGAAAAAATTGGAGACGGTGTTTACAGTTTTACTACGCTTAATAATTAAGGAATAACCTCCTGACAATCACAATAAAAAATAGTTAACGAAATTATTGTTTCCTTTCGTTTATGCGTGATGTGATGACCATAGAAAATAGGTAAGTATTATTTTAAGAATAAAAAAAACGGGTTGCACTCCGGTGCATTTTTGATGTTTTGGAATGGTTAGGAAATAATTTTGCACGAATTGCTTTAATGTGTGTATGAAAGTACTATCATTTATGTGGTATAATACAATATTAATTTATTGCACTATCGTAAACAAACATGACAGCATGAATATTCGCGCAAGCGTCCTGCGCCGTCTTACGAATTTTCGATCAGGTCACGTGTCCTGAACTCCTGACGCGAGTTTAGAAGTTTTTACCCATTCCAAAAAAAGAGCGCAACGCGGCTAAAGAAGTTTTCACTTCAAAAATATTCAAATGTCTCTTTTGTTTTGTTTGTCAAGCTGCTTAGTATTTTATTAACTGTAAAACAGATATATTACATTTCTAAACCTCTTGAAATTCAAAGTAATTGTGAGGTTTGTAATATTCTCTTTGATTCACGTGATTGGAAATTTTGATGGCACGGATAAGATTTAATAGTTTCCAAGTCGCTCAAGACAAGTTTTTGCAACTTTAGTTAGGTACAGATGGTATGTACTGTATAGATCAACATTTTATATTACACTTTAAGGTGAGTACAGACATTTATTTGTAAAAGAACAACGAGCCGCCCCATGATATGTTCTAGATTCTAGAATCTTTTTTTTATACAAGAGGAGGCAAACGAGCAAGTGGGTCACCTGATGGAAAGTGATCACCGCCGCCCACGGGCATCCGAAACACCAGGAGTATCACATATGCGTTGCCGACCTTTAAGGAATGAGTACGCTCTTTTCTTAAAGGTCCCTAAATCATAATTGTTTGGAAATACCGCCCTCGGTAACTGATTCCATAAAGGTGTTGTGCGAGGGGAAAAATGTCTTGGGAATCGCACGGTTGCAGATCGCCACGTACCAAGATGGAGGGCATGATACTTTAAACTCTGTTGCGAAGTCCGAAGGTGGAAATCAACGGCTGGAATTAAACCAAACAACTCCTCAGAACATTCCCCATGACAGATGCGGTATAAAACATTGAGGGACCCAACATCTCTACGCAGCGCCAAGGGATCAAGCTTATTGGTAATTGCCCGGTCTTTGCCAATTCGAATTGCTCTCCGTTGGATGCAGTCAAACGGGAGGAACTGGTACTGTGGAGCCCCTGCCCAGAGTTGAGAACAGTATGAGGCCGAATTTGCGCTTTGTATAGTTGTAAGCGATGGGTCGGCATGAAATACTGTCTCACTTTACTGAGCACACCAAGTTTTTTAAAGGCTATTTTAGCCTTCTCCTCCAGATGACCACGAAATTGAACATCACTCGAAATGTCAATGCCAAGTATACCAATGCAGGCTGTGGCAGTAAGAGAAACGCTCTCAAATCGAGGAGATGCGATAAAGGGAATCTTTTTAGCGGAAAACGCGCAAACTTGTTTCTTGCTAGGGTTTAATTGCACCAGATTTTGCTAACCCCAAAATCAAATTTCAGACAGGAGATTGTCAATTTCAGACACAAGTTGGTTCTGGCTCTCAATGACATGTTCCCGAGATATATTATCACGGCCAAAGTACAAGGTTTCCCCAGTAGTATCGTCTGCATAGCAATGACTGTTACTAATTTGCAACATGTCATTGATATGCAGAAGAAACAGAGTAGGAGAATCTAGTGTTACCCTTTATGAACCAGCACGCTTACCGTTTTGTTACAACAATAATTGTACAAACCAACGAGGGTATTGATGTAAGGTTTTTTGAACATTGAAAGGCAAATAAGTAGGCGGAATTCCTGATGGTAAGAAATTCAGGCCGCCTAGAGACACCAAAGATGGTAATGGCGCGTTCCCAACTTGAGTCTTGATGTTAGGCCTCGAGCAAAAGTAAGTGTACCGGCTACCTTATCCTCCAAGCCGGAACACGTCAACGGCAAACTCTGACGAATCTTTGCAAGGGCGGGCGACGCACGGATGCAGGGTAAATAATTCAATAGTTTGTCTTCTATTGTTAATTGCCACTATCTCCTGTTACTAACTTTCCTTATTCTTAAATAATTCATCAAGATAAAGCGAAGCACACTTGTGGGTCCGAAATTTCAAGGAAGAATTAGAAGTTAAGTTACCGGTAAAAGGCACTCACTCTGAGCATTACACTGAGCATTCGCAGGAACATTACATTACATGGAAATGCTTTAGAAACCTCAAAAATGTCCCTGTAAAAATGTAACAAGACTCCGTAAATATATTTGTCTATCAGACACACAAGTCTATACCAATTTTCCGAGCCCCATAAGTATGTTATGGGGCTCGGAACAATACGGAATTACTCATAAACACCAACGTGGGCGTAACGTTATTCATAAATATCAAACCCACTCAACTTAGTGTCAGTATTTATTTTTAGCCCCCGACGCAAAAAGAGGGGTGTTATAAGTTTGACGTGTCTGTTTGTCTATGGTATCATAACTCCCGACCGGATACATTGATTTTAATTTAGTTTTTTTTGTATTAAAGGTAACTTATGTCCGAGTGTTCTTAAACATGTTTAATGAAAATCGATTGAGCCGTTTAAAAGTTGTAGGGAGTGAAAGTGGGGAGATTAACCGATTTTTTTTACTTTTTAAACAGAAATTAAGTTCTTGTGTCGGGGGTTTTTTAAATATTAAATAAATAGTTATTCGAAATTGATCTGAATTAAGAAATAATCTAGCAATGTTTTATTGTCCCAAAAACCTACGCAACGGATTTTGATTTGGTTTTTTAAATAGAGTAACTCAAAATTAAGCTTTATATGTATATTAACATGAAAGTTTATATTAACACGTGCGAAGCTGGGACAGGCTAGTAGTTATACTTATCTTATAAATGCGACGCATACGCTCTATTCTAGTGTTTCTTTGATCGTCGTTCTTTTACGTCGCAATGAGCGCTATATTGAATCCGTCAGATATACAAAAAATCGTTCTGATATATGTTCGGAGGTTGCATGCTCCGGTTACGCCCGCTTGCCAGAATTTCATTTACCATAATTTCATCTGCTATAATAGTCAACACATAATATTGTTTCTCATAATTTCACATGTCATACTCATTGATTACTATATTAGTCACATGCTAGAAACTTTGTTTCCCATAATGTTAATTTCAATAATATCCGTAAGCCGTATTATCACAAGCCATAACATCATTTACCATCAAAACAACTTCTAGAAAAAGGCCATAAATTTGTTTATACTAAATGATCGATATGTTGAGGTATGGTTTGGTTTAGTTAGGTTAGGTTAGAACATAAAACCCCCCGAGGGTCCGAGCCTTGTGGCGGGGGGGCTGAGTTACTGAGGTCGAGCCGGGGCCCCAGTGAAACCAATACGGAGGGCGCTCCTCAGTACCCCTCTCTGTCCAAGAGGTGACACGAGAAGCGCACATAGGGAGGTGGGTCATTTGGCCCACGTGGGATGGCGGCACCACGGACCGCGGTGGATGGGGGCCGGCTTTCCATCTAGCCCGTCCGGTCGAAATGGGGTTGCGACAGGTACGAGGGTGCCTGTCGCCACTGGGACCCCTGAAGTGGTGCACGCTGTGTCTCCGTGTACCACTTCTGACGGTTTACGGCTCACTGTTGGGTGGGCTGCCAGAACGGGATCTTCGGATCCAGCGCCGCCGGGGGAGTGGAAGTGTGCCAAAGCGTCCCCACAGCTCCGGTACCTGGCGACGGGGAGGACACCGTGGGGTTTTAGTCAGTAGGAGCCTGACATAACCCGCCATTTCCTCCGAAAGTGGCGGGTATCCATGATGGATTTCCACACGATAAAAAAAGGTTGGAACATAAAAGATAACGCAAGAGCCGAGCGAGCGAAGCGAGCGTGCTGCGGCAGCAGCCGGCGAAGTACCAGAAAAGTAATCGTTTTTTAGAACGAAGGCATTTAGGTTAAATTTGAACGAAAGCGACTTTGGTCGTATAAAGAGGTACTAGATAAATAGGTATTAGAAATAAAAACAAATATAATGTGTGATCATACTGTCATGTATTTATTAGTAATACATAATCGTACTGTGATATATTTATTACAATTTACATTTTGCTTAATGCAAATACAAATTTTCGTAAGGCATTTAAATGTTCTGTTGAATAATATTATTGCAATTAATAAAATGGATAACAATACGCATGGCACTCGTATCATTATGGAAACTAATTTTAGGGCAAATAAGAGTATGTCAAAAGTATATTATGGTCAACAAAACAATCGGGCAAATAAAAATTCAGGCAACTGAAATTCTGGCATTTCAATATATGGCATACTCGTTTATTCTCTGGGAAAAATACAATAGACATAAATATATAATAGACAACCTGCTTGCTCATACAAATCTGCTAGTAAATATATTTTCCTTTAATACTTTTTCCCTATTTACCCTTACCTAAAAAGTATCTTCACGCCCATATCCCCGAAGAGGTAGGCAGAGGTACAACCAAGGCACCCACGACTAGCCGAAGATACTAAGTCCCACAATGTGATAGGTGGCAAGCCTATCGCCAACCGGGCACATTTTCAATCCCGACCAACAATTTTTTATTATTATACCCGGGATTCGAACCCGGGACCTCATGCAGTCAAGTCCAACACCCGGACCGCTAGACCACAGAGGCGATAAAAAGAACAAACAGCTACTACTAACTACTAAAAAAGTTACCATTTTATTTGGAAAAAAATTGGGGCCAGGGATCTCCAGTTCTTTGTTACCCCTTCAAGCCTTCAGACCTCTAAATCCGGCCCTTGGTGTTTATTTAATATATATTGGTATCTATATAAATAAATATAATATCAGTATCGTATTGTAAATCACAAAACTAGCACAAATTCGCTTACTTTAGGGTTAGACCAATTTGTGTTTAAATAAACGTGTTCCCACGGGAGAGTTATATTAGAGTTATATTTGTATGCGGGAGTAGTCGTAGGCAACATTTGGTAATAAGTATAATTGCTAATGTTACGCTACAAATTCCACAACTTTGAACACATGTAACATTTGAATATATAGTGATTTTCATCGCTATAAAAAGTTCGATATACCCAGCGATTACATCGATTAGCTTCCATTATTAAACTTGCACTTTATCTCCCCTTTGATGTGTCACATATCTGTTACCCGCGGAGGTAGGTGCGGATTTTAGAACGAGATAAAAGTATTCGTTTTTATCAATCTATTGAGATACCAAGTATTGAACAAAAATTTAATAACAAACGTAATTCATAATGCCCAATGTAAATTACAAAAAAAAGAAAGTATCTTCACGCCCTATCCCCGAAGTGGTAGGCAGAGGCGCAACCAGGGCACCCACGACTAGCCGAAGACACTAAGTCCCATAATGATAGGTGCCAACTGGGCACATATCCAATCCCGAGCAACATTTATTTTATTAAAAAATTGGAAAAACCAAAGGACAATGGCAGATTGTGAAAATTGTCTGGAATCAAATTGAAGTGTCTCGTAAAAGAAAAACGCGCCTAAGATTCGGTAATAGTACCTGAGTCTACAAGCTAGTTTATTTTCATTGCGGAAAGTCGAAAAAATAAGATATCAAAATTTGAATTTTGATTTTTAGGATATGAATGAACATAGTCATGTTCTATGTCATTATCACATGACTTATTAATATGGTAGATTAACATTAAATCAAACATATCATGAATAAACAACTTATAAAATGAAGTAAACACAATTTTACTATTTTTTACTATTATGAAGTTGGATTTCAAATCTGCTTTGCATGTTGATTTCAACATTTATTTTATTATAGGCTGTATATACTACGCTTAAGGGGCCATGTATGCTAAAATACTTCAGCAAAATACTGTTTGCATTGATGTTAGCTATCCATTTTTGAAAGAATTAATAGTGAACGTGATTTTGAAAAAAAAAACAAAATGGCGGACAGTAGGTAAGCCAGGCTTCATACAAAAGTCTTTAAGGGGCCATGTATGCTGAAATACGTCAGCAATATACTGTTTTTTTCATACAAAGCAATTATGGATCTTGGCGACAAAAATACACAAGATTAACATTAATATGCTTTATAAGACTAGTGTTTGCAAAACACGATTCATTTCACTTTGCTCGATAGAAAAAAATAAAAAAGTTAACCCTTTTTTGAAAGCAAAACCCATCTGTCTACTTCAATTATGAAAATATCGACACCAGATTTAACATAAACATAGATAAGTATTATACCTAAAAGATAACTGTTTCAGTTTTTATATTTTTTTTCAAATTACTTTTATAGTGTCAAAAATAGTGATTTGGCGCTTAAGACATTAACTTTAGAGCGCAATATTTCATAGTAATCATGGAACGAGGGAGTGCGCTGATTGGCTCTTCTGGCTGACTAAGTATGGGGCCTTAATACATTGGATAATTTTAATCTAAAGTTCAGAATGAGCACAATATCACGCAAAGGCAAAATCGGAGTAGGTACTAAGGGTAAGCAGTAGTCACACGGGGCAATATCAATCAGTCCATAATCAGTCCATGTCAGGTGTGAATAAATAATAAATCGAATAAACACACTAAACACAACCAAAACGACAAACGCAGACGTATTCTGTAGCACAGATTAATGTATGTGTTCTGTAGCATCTAACCACAGAACAACATCTAACTGTCAAACTGTAATTTCAAGTCATTATTATAGAATTTTGTGTTTATATTGAGTAAAATTGGTTAATTTATGTGGGAATTAGATTAATTTTGTTCAGTGAAAGTGCACAAATGAAATAATCATAAGAAATTAATGTATCGTCTATTTCGTCGCTGCCGTCAAATCTCCTAGATGAGCTTGAGTAACGAAGCCACCGCTTTACTCAAGACCTGACATGACTTTGTACATAGTGACTAATGACATGACTGTTTATGAATTAACTAAATTGACATTGGCAAAGCAGTCGTGAAAAACGATCGAAAGCCATATTTATAAAAGAAGACATTAGACTCGATTTAATGTATTGATTCGATATACCATTTTTATTGGATTTTAATGTTATAATACTTCAATTAGCTTATCGATATTGATGTTAAATATTCAATCAAGCGTATCTTAAAAACAACCAACCAACCGATCGATTCAAACTGTTAGTATAAGAAAGGATGACTTTTTATAGTATGAAAATCTTCCTACTGACGGTTCTTGAGCTCTTGTACGTCGGTCTAGAGAGACCAAACAGCAATACAGACCACCAGATATGACGCTCTTAGAAAGTTTGATTTTGAACCTGGTACTGGGACCGAGGTAGTGTCGCTTAATTTCAGACAGGAATGAGGAATCAGACCGCTTTTGCTTTGGATTCAATAAATAAATAAATAATAAATAAATATTTAGGACAAGTCACACAAATTGAATCTAACCCCAAAGTAAGCAAATGATGTGCTTGTGTTATGGGTGGTTAGTCAACGATTCTAATACATAGCAATACTTAAATAGATATCAGAATAAATTTAATAAACACCAAGACCCGGAAATGCAGACATCTAAATGTTCATCACACAAATGCCTGCCCCCGTCGGGAATCGAACCCGAGCCTCGCGGTTGGTCGATGTAGCTAGGCGTGTAGGCTAGCCACTCGACCAACGAGCCGGTCAAGCCTCAATAAAACCCCCATAATCAGCAATATATTTAAGCATACCAACATATTGTACCACGTTGTGGTGTGCAAATATTTAAATTAAATTGATAGAAATTAAATATTTGTTTTACTATATATCTTATTCATTAATATATTTAATAAATTTTATAATTTATTACAAATAGTTATATCGATAGACTAATTTTAATTTTACACTGTACACTGCCACTGTTTTCAATTCAAGCAAGTCAGGAGAAAAACGACAAAATAAACTTCCTGGCAACCAGGCCTATTACCTTTATGCTTTACTAACTGTGGTTATAAATTTTTAATTCATCAGGCATCAATTCATCAGTGGGATTGTTGTCTCCTGTCACCGGACAATAGTCGTATCTGCTATTGTGTTTGTTTGTTCTTAGCATCACTATTTTCTTGAAAATGTGATGAAAAAATACTATCTTCACGCCCGATATCCCCGAAGACTTAGGCAGAGGCACAACCTGGGCACCCACGATTAGCCGAAGACACTAAGTCCCACAATGTGATAGGTGGCAAGCCTATTGCCAACCGGGCACATATTCAATCACGAGCAAAATTTTTTTATATTAGAATGTTGGAATTTTTCTTTTTGTTGCCCAACCCGAGATTCAAACCCGGGACCTCGTGTAGTCAGCCACCTTTGTACACTATAGTGCATGAATTTTAAATAAATAAACCGCTAGACCACTAGGCAAGGCGATATGATGAACTTGCTTTAACCAAAGACAATATATATTTTACTAATCTCTGCTTTAACTAAAAGCTGCTTGGCCAGTTCACGAAGTAAAAGTTTTACAGGGGATAATATTATAACCTCCACGTTTTAAAAGTTGATACCTACGGAAAGTTTTTCAATTTCCTTAGTGCCGATAAATGGGGCGAATTAAAACTTTTTGCCTTCTCGCAATAAACTATCTCTTAACAAAGAAGGCGGAATCCAAATTTGGAAGAGGTATTTGCTATGCTATTTCGTTCGACTTTTAAAGGCTTTGTTGTACCATTTTTAACTGGGAGTTTCTAATTATAGTAGAAGATCCGTACCTACATCGACTTACACCGAGCTGATAATTGAATTAAACATATTTTATAGTCAAGTAAGTATATTGGCGATCATATTTAAAGTGGGTTGCCGAAAAAAATCCTGGACCGAATATTTTTAACTACTTAAAAAAATGTTTTTCATATTTCCAATTATTTTTTTCAAGCAACTCTATATAATATCGACATAAATTTTAATAAAAAAATGTAATTAAACTGCACAAATGTTGATTTTTTTCTATTATCCGATCCCGTGAAAGTAACTAGCATCGACAAATTATCTGTTTATACCTGGAAACCCACTGAAATAACAGGCAACCCAACTTCTGAAACTTCGTCTTATACCTACTTTAAGTCGAGATAAAATCTTAATATTGCACCAACTAATGAATAAAAAACATTTTAAAAAATTTTAAATTTTATTTAAAAAAATGATTTAATTTTTAATATATTTTCTGATATACTAAATTTGCTGTAAAACCGGTTTCATCCTATTATCAGCTCGGTGTAGGTCGACCATACTCCGGATCTTAGACTAAATGTTTATTTAAGGATTAACGGCTATACATTTTCTTTACCAAATTATGACTTAATAGTAGATTAAATGTTAAATGACATCTTTGAGTGCGGACGTAAGTGCGATGTATATTGCTTATTGTTATCAGACTTTGTTTCGCATGGGCACGACTTCACTTGGTTTTTCTTTTTTTTTATGATATTGGAAGGCAAACAAGCAGACGGATTTCCTGGTGTTAAGAAATTCACGTAGCCTAGAGACACCAAAGGTGGTAATGGTGTGTTGCCAACCTGAGGCCGGGATGTCAGGCCTGGAGCAAAAGTAAGCTTACCGGCTACCGTACCCTCCGAACCGGAACACGTCATGACGTTATGGCGGTAGGAATAGGTAAGGCGGTGGTGCCAATCCGGGCGAGTCGCTGCTAAGCTCTACCACCAAGTCAGATGTCACGGTGTTAGTGACAGTGAGCCTATGCTCGCCTTTTACGAGCTACGTGGCAAGGAAGGCAGATGGTCTATTCTACAAAGGAGCCCGGACCAACATGGGGAACAATTCTCAATGAGGTCAGTATAAAATTCGAAATTCATTCAAATATATACAGGGTTACATTACATCAAAAGCATCAGCCAAATTTTTAAAAATGATTTGGAATCAATAACACTTATGATCTATGAAAATACGAGATGCATGATTATAACGCAAATAAAGCATAAAACTGGTTCCGACCTACCGCTGTCGCATTAGCAGGCTGGTGGCGTCATGACTTGTGACTACTTACAACATAGCGTGACAACAAGTGAAGCTATTTTTAGTTTTAAATAAATGTTTATAAAAGTAAATATTACAATTGAAAATGCATTACCTCGTATTAAATCGTTTCAAATTAACCCTGTACGTAAACGAGTATGTATAATAATATGTATACAATAGAACCTCGTAATCGCCTCTGTGGTCTAGCGGTGCGGGTGTTAGACTTGACTGCATGAGGTCCCGGGTTCGAATCCCGGATCGGCCAACAAAAAGAAAATTGGATTTTTCCTTGGTTGTACCTCTGCCTACCTCTTCGGGGATATGGGCGTGAAGATACTTACTTAGTACCTCGTACAAGTATGTACACAATCCTCTTCAATGCCGTCTCCAAATTTTACCTCTATAATTTCCAAACTTCCACAATTCTTTTTCTAACAAATAAATGTAACTTTCCTTAAATGTAACAAATAAAAAAGACTACGTAACACGAAAATTTGAAAATTCTTAATATCAAACTGGCTACTTTTAAAAGAATCTTAGAAATTCCTAATCCCTGTTGAAGGTATTATACTTTTCTTTTTTATTAATATTCGTCAAGACAACAAACATGACTAGTATGACCAGATGTTTTATTTTGAACAGGACTGTCTTTGATAGTCTATACTAACGTAGGTAAATATGTCGTCATTCATTTGCTTAAGGCACTATACAGTACCTACTACTATTTAAATTATGAGCTTCGGCCTTACACTTTTAACTCTTTCCACACTTTATACTTTTATTTTTAAATTGGCTGACCTAATCTAAATTTAAGCGAAATTATTAATTATGTGTAATAACAGTTCTATATAGATATCTTTAAAATACATTCGGATTTCCGAAGCTTGACGAATCTAGCCGAAGCGCATAACTTAGAGTACTACGTCGTATTACTACTACTACTACTACGTACGTTCTGTTCAAAGATTACGACGAAGCAATGGCGCCGGAGTATCTAAACTTACATAGCGCAAACGAGAGTCGCGCATATTACAAGCGTTTTACGAGTTTGAAACGCGAATCAGCATTTGGACGGGTTTTGTGTAGTTCAAGTACCTCGAAAACGCTCGTATTACTACGCGCAAGTGGTCACACGAGTAACACGCCTTTTTTGGACAGGCTCTTACGGAAACCTGTTGGTCCGGGCTCCTTTGCAGAATAGACCATTTGCCTTTCTGCCAGGCAGCTTGTAAAAGGCGAGCATAAGCTTACCGTCACTAACACCGTAACGTACTACTAGGTGGTAAAGTTTCGCAGCGACTTGCCCGGATTGGTACCACCGCCCTACCTATTCCTGCCACCATAACGTCCAATGGTTGCCGTTGACGTGTTTCGGTTTGGAGGGTAACGTAGCTGGTAATTTTGCTCGAGACCTGAGATCCCGGTCTCAGGTTGGCAACGCACCATTACTACCTTTGGTGTCTCTAGGCGGCGTGAATTTCTTGCCATCAGGAAATCCGTCTGCTTACCCAGCTTTCCGTTTGCTTAAATCCAGGCAAGTTGCCACATACGTCAGCTCTTATTTCCAGCAAAAAATGTCCATTTTAAGGCGGAAAAGTGGTCTTAGTAGCCGTTACGTGAGATAAATGAAACATGACGCTTTTAGGGCAAGGAAGACCGAATGATATTTCAGGGGATACGGTATTTCACTTGTAAATCGTCGAGCTTCTATTTATAAAGACAAATAATATTTTTCTACATATTTTAAGTCATACTCGTACAAGTATCCGGTGTTATTTTTGTTTCACATATAATATATACATAAAAGCAAGAAGTAAAATGTTTTGTTTGATATAAGCATTGCAGTACCTAATTGCTGGTTGCTGTAAATCCATTATTGTGATTTTCGAATTTTATTTCTTATACTTTTCTACGTCTTATGATATACGTCAAGAATAAATAACATTTAAGCTGGTAACATATAACCAGCCGCGGCTAACGGAGGAGGCTTACAGCCGGGATTATAACTGTGCACATGCCGTTCGCGGACGTTTACGGCTGACATGAACATACAGATATTTTTCGGACATCCGTCTGCTCAAGGTCACATCAGCGACTTCCGTCCGATAGCTTGCAAGGCTCAGTGTACTTTCAGTATCTAGATACCCTGTAAGTCGCGGTAGCTTTATAGTAGTCTTGGATAGGGATTAAATGATACCACTGGGATATCGATACTTATACTCGATACTGGTATCGATACTTATACTCAATACTGGTATCGATACTTACTAGTATCGTATAGTTTTTGGAAAATTTTCAGTGAAAACCGTAACAAGTATTGGTATTCTTTATTAAAATATTCTAACATAAAAATATTTTTTTTGAGTTATTACCGACCATGAGTGTCGCGGGTATTTAAGCGCCAGTACAATACGTGTCTCCTTCAAAATATTTTTTGAAAAAAGTCCGCTTTCGTGGTGCTGCTCAAGAAAATCAACATTTGTAAATGTCTTACGGTAAAACTTTTTTCGGGCATAGACAAACATACTTTTCAACTGCCAAGGCTGCCAACTACACAAAACTAAGCCTAGGATGCGTTCAGAAACTCCAATTTACGAAAAACATTTTTCATTATTTTAATTTCGGAAAACCTTACTGATATGAGTACTTTTAACCGTTTCCTACTCGATACTTCATTTTAAAGTATCGATACTAAAATGTACTTGCTATCGGAGAAAAGTATCGAGTACCTACCTACTTGGATTTACTCGTATCGTTCCATCCCTAATATTTGAAGCGACTGTTGACAGCTATAAATGTTTATAAGAAATACGTGCCACTTATACTAAAATATTATATAATAAAAATACTAAAAACATTAATGTAGTGTTGCCTACTTCTAGTTAAAATAAACTTCTAGTTAAAATAACCAGAATATGGTCAAATTAATAAAAACTTTTATCTAATCTCTTACAAACTAGCTTGCAATAAAAGTTTACATAGTATATGAAGGAGTCTTGAACCACACTGAACAACTGTAATAATTAATATATCTTATAAACACATTACAAACATACAAAATATAGAAAAAAAAAAAGTGTACCAACGACGGGCTTATGTATCAAAGCTGTGCCAGACAACCAGGAAAGACAAGAAATTGAATAGTTGCAAAACATTATTAAAGGTAAGATCACAGCAACTTTGTTAGTAAAATAACTATGTATATTACGTGCATAACAACTTGGCACGTGTCCAACATAAATACACAATATTCAACATGCTATCTTATCTGTAATATCGAACGAGCCAAGCCGTGGGAAACCGGTATCATAATATCTCAGAGGAAATTTGATTGGGGTATATTACAAATATTATATTACAGGAGAGAGTCGACTTCAGACCTTTATTAGTTCGGAAACGTGACAGCAGAGAGTGATTTATTGTTATACGAGAAATGAACCAATGGAACGTTGCATCTTACTTATTTTTTTATCTTTGAACAGCTTTTTAAAACTTTTGAAAATGCTTTCCTAGCGTTTTTCAGTTCCCAACCGTTTGCCGATTTTATTCAATAAGCTTGCGAATGTCAAAGGTTGTTGGCCGAAGCACCTAATTACAACATCCAATCTCGAAGTTCGGATTCAATTTCCAACTGCGGCAGATGTTTTTGTGATGAACATTCAGTATTTCCAGGTCTGGGTATGCCTAACATATTTATTACGGTTAAATTTAAGTATTTTTGTTGACTAACGGCTATAATTGTTGTTCTGTTTTCTAATCTCAAATGTTGCCTCTGTGGTCTAGCGGTCCAGACTTGACTTCATGAGGTCCCGGGCTAGAACCCCGGGTCGAGCAACAAAAAAAAATTGAAAATTGAAAATTTCAATTTTCTAATAAAAATAACGTTGCCTGTGATTTGATATTTGCCCTGTTGGCGATAGGCTTGCCACCTATCACATTATAGGACTTAGTGTCTTCGTCTAGTCGTAGGTGCCCTGGTTGTGCCTCTGTCTACGGAGATATGGGCGCGAAGATATTTTAACTTCAAATGGACAATTTAATATTAAACCCCTTTGTTATCTATACATTATTGAATGCTTACAACTTATATGTATGATTAGCTATTGCCCGCGTGATTAATGGAACATAATATAACAGAACATTTTTCGGGATAAAAACTGTCTTATGTGTTAATCCAAGTTACCTTCTGTGTGTGTGCTAAATTTCGTGAAAATCGGTTCAGCAGTTTTTGTGTGAAGGAGAAATAAACAAACACACATACTTTCTCATTTAAAATATTAATATAATAAATAACTAGCTGAACCATACTATTTTTGAATCTTAAAATATTTCCTTCACAAGAAACTCTTGACAGTAATTAACACAACAAAACAATATTTAGCAAAATTGGTCGATCCGTTCAGGCATGATTCCATAACCAAGGATAAGATAAGATGCATTTCGTGACCATCACAAATAAAACAATGTACATACAAAAGTGTTCGGATGTGTGTCATTCCACATGTTAACGCCTAAAACCATTACTCGAAAACACAACGTTAATGGTGGTGATTCTGCTGTTCGCAAACTAAACTTAATTTAAACGCTTGCTAACTTCTAAAAATAAAAAAAAAACAAAAGAGATGGAACATTTTAAACATGTCAGATTAGTTCGGTTATGTCAAATTGTGATGTTTTTAATCAACGTTTTCCGAGTGATGGAGTAAACGTCAGTAGAAATATCGTGTACAGACTAATCTGACAGCTCTAAAAGTGTGTTGTCTCTTTCTACGCAGGTAGCGTTGGAAGAAGATAGCGATACTTAAAATCAGTTAAGTAGGTGCGCCACAAAATTACCACCAAAATTACGATCTGTTGAGATCTCTTTTCTAAAATAATGTAAGAAGCCTCTGCGAAAATAAATTTACACTTTAAATTCCACGTTTCATCATTTTAATTGATAAAAAGATATGCTTGGAATAAACTTGGCGAAAGCTTTTTGCAAATTAATAAATTTAAATTTGTATTTAATATTTAAAAAAGTTAAAAAGCAAAAGTAAGATTATGAAGAGTAAGGTTTTTTAGTGTTGAAAATAAAGAAAACTTTAATGTCAGTTTTCACTCTGCTCGTTGAAAATGATTCCATAATTGAATTTTTTAATTTAACTAATTACAATTTTGAACTAAGAGCTTGAGAGTTACTCTCGAAATTCGATGCATGCAATATTAGAACTTGAAATCGAGTTTGTCATTTCTGGCGAATTATTATTTAGTTAGTAGTAAACAATAAGATATCTTATAGTCTAGGTTTAGATACTGAAATTCGACGTTTGTCCCTCGAACGAATGGCTCTGCTTAAAAACATGCTCGAAGGTTTTTGACATTTTCAAGGATTGTACTGTAGATATTGCATTAAGATGCAAACTCTAGGTACTAACTGTAGTCAAAAGAAAACATATTTAAAAAGACGTATAAATAGTTTTGGCGCCATCGAAAGACAAGATGGTCGAAGTTTTTTCATAATTATTAAATTTCTTATTCATATTGAGTGAAATTAGTCAAATTTGGTGCCATTTTGTACAATTTTATTCAATAAAAAAGGGCACAAATGAAATAGGTAATTATGAAGAAATTAGCGTATCGTGTATTTCCTAGTTGCCGCCAAATCTCACTACATCAACTTGACTAATGCTAAATGCTAACACGAATACCAAAACCTAAAGAAAAAAAGGTTAAGAGGTGTCAAGGGACACCCGGATGGAACGAAGTTCTCTCTCTCCCCCCCTTTCTCTCTCTCAATCTCTAGTAATCTCTATCTCTATCTCTTATAGATAGAGACAGACAGAGAAACATGAAAAAAAAAAGAAAATAAAAATATAAAAAAATAATAAAATAAAAAAAAATAAAAAAAAATATGAAAATGATAATAAAAAAATAGAAAAAAAATTGTCCGACCCGGGATCCGAACCCGGGACCTCACGCAGTCAAGTCCAATTACTGAACCGCTAGACCACAGAGCAAAAAGTGTCGTGACAACATTTTCGTAAGAATTTTTTCCGTCTAGCCCCTATTCACAACGCGCAGTAAGGAACTTCGTTCCAATAATAAAAAAGAAAAAAATAAAAATTAAAAAAAATTAAAAATGTGTGCGTGTACTAGCGTACACTCGTAAGAAGTGAAACTTCTTTATGATGTTATTTTTCAAAAAATAATTTACTATATGCAACTTTACAGAAATTGGTTAAATAAAGTTAAATTAGATAAAGTTTAATAAAAGGCTTTTATTATCATAGACATAAATACAAATTCTACGAAAAAGAAGGCGCGTAGCGGAAAAATGTGACGCGTAACCAAAAAATGTTACACTAAATTTTTTCCAACCCCGATAAAGAAGTTTCACTTCAAAATAATGAAAATGATAATATAAAAAACTGGAAATGAAAAATAAAAAAAAAAATAAAAAAAATCCAACCCGGGATTCGAACCCGAGACTTCATGCAGTCAAGTCCAACTACTGAACCGCTAGACCACAGAGCAAAAAGTGTCGTGACAACATTTTCGTAAGATTTTTTTCCGTCTAGCCCCCATTCAAAACGCGCAATAAGGAACTTCGTTCCAATAAAAAGGTGTTAATAAATTTAAAACCAATTTGAACGATAAAATGTAGAATTGTGTCAGACAGAAATAGGAAAATGTAAAAGAAAGTTACAGACTTTATAAAACATGTTTTGTTTAAAAAGAAAATGTTTTGCACATTATAAAAATAATAAGATAACACGTTCAAGTATTACAGTAGGTACCTTTCTCTTGATTGATTTATTTATATTCCTTGGTACCTTTAGTCAAATCGACGCATATTGGAAACCCTGCCCGAGGTCTCCATAAAGACTTCACTCAAATTTATTTGACGTTTGTACTTAGAAGGAATAACCTCTGATCCCTAAATCATGTGTCAAAGTTTTTGACACTTTCGAGGATTGTAACTCAGCGAAATCATTAGCAGCCACTGTTTAAGTAAGTGGAAATTCCCGAACTAGACCCCTCTGAAGATATTTTACTCCAATTCTGTGATCGCTTCGAAGTGGTTGTGTGAAAGAAGGTGGGTCCTATGAGGACACGACTTAAAACTTCATGAATTTTTTTTTGTATTGCAATACGTTTAGGTTTAAAATAATTTGTTCCTAGTTCACAGTATTTTTTCCAATTTTTTCAAACTTTATTATGGGACGGTCTAATTTTGTTGAATGTTCGGAGAAATATATGTAATTCTCCCACGAGCCTAACTATCATCGTTTTTTAATAAAATGCGATCCGAGTAAAGTAAAGGTTTTTACACAAAAAAATATTTTATTTTAAATTAGTTGTCTATGAATGCAACGCTTCATTGGGCACCCAGCTCGTAAAGGCCTACCATAGACTAATGTCTATAATGTTAGCAATTTATTCTTTAACCTTTATGGACAGTTAATTTACTCTTTGTTTTTAACATACAATTACAACGGCAGGATCTTGAGATTTAAGAGCATTATATTAATTATTATGTTTGCTTTCATTGTTTTGCTTACTCCGTTGCATGTTTTTCATTTCCCACTATGTTGCACTTTCTACAATATGCAACATAGTGCTTTTTTTAATGACTAATGCGTTACCAACCTCGCAGTTTTTATGTTCATTAAGAACTTCAACAAACACCTTCAAATCTAACATCTGTCTTCTTGTCGGGGGGGGGGGG
>NJDC01002312.1:341299-363941 GCA_002245475.1 Calephelis virginiensis
GGCGAAATTTTTTCTTTCTTTAAAATTTATAGAAATTAAACCTTAGTTTTATGGTTTGTTGGTGGTGTCAGATGTGAAGACCAATGAGGCCGGTCAATAACTGAACAAAACATTTGATCCCAATTAAATATAAATAGAATCAACTGAAAGGCTGTTGCTGTCAAGCAAATAAAGAATCATAAAAATTGATCTATCTATTAAAAAATTTGGAGGTAACACATAACACAACCCACTTTTGAAAATTTGTTAAAAATGACTTATTTATTGTTCACACTTTTAAATAAAGAAACATATTTTTAAATAAAGAAACACTTGTACTGTTTACATATCACTTATAATTTATTATTTTGTGAATAGCCTACCGGTTTCGGTAGCTAAAACTTAAACTACAGAGTAGCCCTGATGATTCTGTATAAGCAAAACCGTTAGGCTATTTACAAAATAATAAGTTATAAGTGATATGTTACACAGTATGTGTACAGTATAAGTGTTTCTTTATTAAAAAATATGACTATTTGGAAGTTTTACCAAGTTTCTTCGATGGAAAATATCAAATATGTGCACACATTGTTGTTTCTTAGTCCTGGTAATAGTCACTGTTACAATCAGGGTCTGCTTGCACATTCTCTTCCTTTGCTATATCTTGTAAGATCATTAGTATCCTTGAGTGGTTTTGTCCTGCACATCTGTCGTTTAAGTTCTGGGTTGGTTTGAATAGAGTTAGTAGAATAGACTTTCTACAAAATAGAATTTATTATCACAATGAAAAGTCGACTTCTTAGAACTTCCAATATATTTCATGTCTGGCACTTTCAAGTTACGGCATTGATTGTTTAAATTTCTTTGGGTTACAGGCCACATGCCTACATTGCTAATGAGATGACTACTGCATTTTATCTGTTATGTTACAGAGATTTTTCTAAATTTTTTTATAAATAATGGAAATTTAGGTATTTTCTCCTATTATTATTTGTATTTTTATATTCCTCTAAGTATTAGACATTTTTGTTTCTTTTTCAATATATATTCATTATTAATTTGAAATGATTTTACTTTTACTTCTGGATACAGCTAGTAGAATCTGCGTCGTTATGAAACCTCTTCATAAGTAAGTATATAATGAGTTTATACCATTTCCTGTCATATCTGTAACATCATTACTCACAGATCTAAATGTATTTCTTTGCATTCTCATTCATTAGATGTTATCCTGCTGTGAGAGTGTAGGCCTATTTAGTGGATGACCTAGTGTTGTTATTCCTATTATACATGTTGTGTATAGATTTACGAATGTTATTTAAGCAATTACAACATTAGGCACTATATTGGTAATTAGTGAACATGTTTTTTAAAGCAAATAAGCAGATGGCGCTCTGGGTGGTAAGAGATAATTGTTACTTGACATACATATTGGACTAGAATGTTAAATCTTAAAAGTTGAAATTGGAACACAACCTTCACCGATCATCTAGATTCTAGTTGGTTTAGGGATTAGTGTACACAAATCTTAACATGTGTTGATCAAGGTTCCACGAGTAGAAGTGACCTGCTGCCTATCTATCTGCCTGTTAGTTTGTAGGTAGAGAGCGTAGGTTAAATGCGTCACTGCTAATAAGGCCCTTGGTAGTGGTATAGTGCAGCAATTTGTCCGGATAGCTATCCAGAGCCTTATCTAATGCTACCACCATGACACTATGTTGCCCGTTTGGTGGTTAGCGTATATGGTAAACTCACACATTAGACCAAATATTCCAGCCACTTCAGCCACAGAATAATAATGCACCTGTAATGTAGTGTCTATAGGAAATATCTATAGCATATATGGTATCAGGTTCTCCATTTTGATACACAGGCAATCTTCTACTATGTCTCAAGAGCAATGATCTGGTTTTTCAATATAATATAAAAATACCCCGTGTTGGTCCAGGCTCCTTTGCAGAATATACTCTCTGCCTTCCTATGCCAGGCAGTAAAGGCGAGCACAGGCTTATCGTCACTAACACTGTGACATCTGTCTAGGTAGTAGAGTCTCGCAGCGAGTCGCCCGGATCCACCGCCTTACCTATTCCTGCCGCCATAATGTCAGCACTTCCCGTTGACGTGTTCCGGTTCGGAGGGTAAACTTATTTTTGTTCGAGGTCTAACATCCCGGCCTAAGGTTGGCAACGTACCATTTCCACATTTGGTGTCCACCAATCTACCTGCTTGTTTATCTTGCAATATCATAAAAAAAATACTAGCTGATAACTTGATACTGACAGTTTAACCCCCCCCACCCCCTTATAGTCTGTTGGGGATTAATCTTTTAAAATAATATACTATGTTTGAACTAAGGATTCTAACTTGAAATTCCAAATGCACACAGCATTTGGAATTTCATTAAAATTGGTCCAGCGGTTCAGCTGTGAAAATCAAACAGACAGAAAGACAGACTTTCGTATTTATAATAATAGTAATGTTATATATAAGTAAATTGCTTTAGTCGGCGTCGGAATTTACTTCTAAGGTTCTGGGTTCAACCCCCACATCTGGCAACAAAAAAAAACCCTACTTTTGGGTGCGCCCTTGTTGTTTCTCTGCCTTTGTGAAGATACTGTATATAAGAAAAAACTATGGTGGTAGACGATTAACTTAATTAAATCTCAACTTACTTGAGATTGTCAACCTCTTGCCTCTTTGGCATGATCTGCTCACAACATATACCAACTTTTCTGTGACACAAAAAAAAATATTCATTGCATGCACAAATAAATATTTGTAAATCAATGTAAAATAATATATGTAAATACACAATAGTGGTAATACTGCTGAAGACCAACTAAACTTATTTTGGGAGTATGCTATAAATCTTCAATGAACCAAAAAGGAAAGAGATGGGAATATTATATTTTAGAAATTTCAAATTTGTTTGGATATGTCAATTTGAGATGTTTTTGATTAACATTTTTCAAGGAATAGATAAGTCTGTAGAAATGTCACATACAAAGTGATCTGACAGCACTAAACATGTTTTATCTCATTCTATTACTATTTTTGAAAGAAAATAGTGTATAAGTTCGGGATCGCGGGTCGGGCAACAAAAAGAAAATGTGGTATTTCTAATTTTCTAATAAAAAAAATGTTGCTCGAGATTAGACATGTGCCCGGTTGGCGATATTCTTGCCACCAATCGCATAGTGGGACTTAGTATCTTCGGCTTGTCGTGAGTGCCCAGGTTGTGCCTCTGCCTATCCCTTCGGAGATATGGGCGTGAAGATACTTACTGTACGCTACCCTGATCTCTATACTGGAACATAGGAGGGTGGTCATACTAAACTTCAATATAAACCTTTATTACATGCATCCTCGCCACTCCAAGTCCCTTACGAGGCAGGCAGTGTATAAATGATACTACCTTGTCAAGTCAGTTCATAACAAGCAAATAGATGCTCGTTCTAAACGCGCTGCTTGGTAAAATGCCCTCCAAATCGTATCTTTTAAAGTGGAAAATTTCGTCCATAGTAAATTCATACAAATTCCGTACGGAAAGTTACGAAACGTGTGTGGCGAGTCTAGTCGAAGTGCCCTGGACCAATCCGAAAAAAATAAGTCAGTCAGTCAGTAAATAAATAAAATGGTAGGTAAATAACATTGTTAGTATTGTACACACGTCCCACCTTGACCAAGATAATTCTTATCTTCATTTGCTGCTGTGTTTGCTTCGTTTGATTATTATAATTAACTAATTATTTGTTAATGTTATGAACTTATTGATTAGCAGTTGAACAGTTTTTCCGATCGTGACCTTGCCTTGTCACGAAAAATATTGTTTTTATAAGAGACTAGCCGACCCGGCAAATTTCGTATCGTAACAGGATATCTGGATTAAAAAAATATTTTTACCATGTTCCCTTCATTTTTTCGGTTTTTATTTTCGTATGAATCTTTTCCTGACCATAACTAACACAACAAAAAATAATTATCAAAATTGGTCCATCCGTTCAGACGCGCTGCAATGATGATGATGGGGATTCTTTTTTATAATACAAACTAGCCGTCTCGTCGAATTTCGTTTCACCCGTTTAGTTTGCATGGAAAAAATTAAAATGTTTTTCCTAGTTTCCTCGCAATTTTTCCCATCAATCACACTGCTCTACTAATGTTGACATAACCGTGAGTTAGGGACACCACAGATGTTATAGGTCACTTCCTTGTGAAATAGATTTTTCTTGTAATACCATGTGTGTGTAACACCATAGAAGTAGGTTTTTTAATACGACTAATTAAAACACCCAGATGATAAGATAACCTTGGTCAATAGTCATTTTGGATGTTATAGATGCGACGCTATCCTGTGACCTGTGTGCTAGCCTTACGTGCAAACTAAATCTACTAATTGTAAATCTTGGTTGTATGTGTATTTGTAAAAAACATCATCCATCATTAAAACAAATGCGGAAGTAGTAGGAATGTCACGTTTAATATTAGTGAGAAATTTGGTTGAGGTTTGGAAACATCGGTAGTTCACGGAAGATAGGGTTAATATTAATTACACTATTGTTTTATATAATTGTTGATTATAAATAGAAATAATTTGCCTCAGAGGTAAAATAAACGTAAGTAAATAAAAAAAAAACTTAAAAATATTAAAATATTTGCACTCCAAAATGTGGTAGAATTTTAAATGCTTGAATATTTTTCTAACATCTTATTAACACACATTCCGCAAATAAATGATTTTTGTTTCATTTCCCGACTGCTTCTGGATCGTAATCGAAATTTCTAAACATTTTCTAATAACGGCGGAAATAGTTAAGGAGGGCAAGACCCTGCGTCTTCTACCACCACCGAAAGTATCAACTAAATGTGGGTGATATCTTACATCTGGAACTTGCTTAATAAAAGACGTTATGTTTCCTATTGCACCAGTTTTTGCGGGCAAGTCTTAGATTTTAGTTTATTCTGTGGTACGCGAACAGAAACCTATTAATTTCGAAAAAAAATCGATATCTATCCTTTAAAATTGTTTTCCCTGTGGTTCGAGATTTTCATCATCTTCTGATGTTAAGAGACAACCGAGGCCTTTAGACACCATAGATGTTATAGTTGCACTGCCGTCCTGTGGCCAGAATGTGAGGCATATTGTGCAAGTCTACGGGCTACCTTATCCTCCAGACTGGAACGTGACTGTCATTATAGCGAGAATAAAAGTTAAGGCGGTGGATCCCTGGAAAGTTGCTGCTGGTGTTTGTTTTTTTTTAATGATATTGGAAGGCAAACAAGCAGACGGACTTCCTGATGTTAAGAAATTCACGCCGCCTAGAGACACCAAAGGTGGTAATGATGCGTTGCCAACCTAATGCCGGGATACTAGGCCTTGAGCAAAAGTAAGTTTACCGGCTACCTTACCCTCCAAACCGGAACACGTCATGACGTTATGGCGGCAGAAATAGGTAAGGTGGTGGTACCAATCCGGGCGAGTCGTTGCTAAACTTTACCGTCTAGTCAGATGTCATGGTGTTAGTGACGGTGAGCCTATGCTCGCCTTTTTCGAGCTGCCTGGCAAGGAAGGCAGATGGTCTATTCTACAAAGAAGCCCGGACCAACACGGGGAAACTTAACTCTACCACCTTTCACCACCTACCTCGTTGTAAGGACCTGTTAAACCTGTGCTCGCTTCTTCTGATCTGCCTGTCAAGGAGGCAAATAGTCTGTCCTACCCAATAGACCCTGACCAACATGGGGAAAAATTTTAAAAATTGTTACGTGATCAGAGTGACCCATCCACTTTTCAACATTACGATGTACATTGAAGATGTTCCACGAAATGTATGTTTTCGACTTTATACAGGAAATGAGATAGATTTAATGTAACAGATTAAAAAAAATGACAACTTTCATCTTTCTCGGTTGCGCAATGCAACCGAAAATATGAAAGTTATTATATTAATCGTAGAGAGTATTATAAAGATTAGTGTTTCGTATCAATTATTTGATATCTCGTTCTACTTGTAAATTACTATTCCATGTTGGTTTTGTTACCCTTACTTTGGAAGGGAGCATTTCAGGAAGTGAAAGCAGAAACCTTGTTGACATCAGTTTTTTTTAGTAATAATAAATGCCAGGACATATAACACTAATCGATCTAACCCCAAGGTAAACAAATTAGGTATGTGCTTTTGTTATGGTTCTTAGTTAACGATACGAATACATAGAAATACTTAATTTGAAACTGGAATAAATTTAATAAACACCCAGACCCGGAAATGCAGACATTTAAATGTTAGTCACACAAATGTCACGCTCGACCGACGAGGTGATTTGTGGTATTAATATGACTTAAACACAACAATGACTGCCTCGTTGGTCGAGTGGTTAGCGTCCACGATAAACTCCTCTGACTAGCCGCGAGGGTCGTGTTTGATCCTCGATGAGAGCAGGCATTTGTGTGATAACCGTTTGTTTGCATTTCTGGGTCTGGGCACTTATAGAATCTACTCTGGTATCTTTATAAGTATTTCTGTGTAACAATATTATTAGCCCACGTCAACACCCATAATACAAACATTACTTTGGGGTTGTATTCACTTTGTGTAATATGTCAAGAGACATTCCCAAGACAAATTACACACAAAAATTAAAAAAAAACTCAAAATGGCCAATTTTTGCTTGTTGTCAGTTTCTTAACGTGACCACGTGTTAGTCCGGATCTACTGTGTGGAATAGACCACGTGCCTCTCTGCTAGGAAAGCATAAATGGGCCATTGCCATCGTGCCAACTTATGGTAGAGTGCTGAATAACTTGCCCATGATATTTATCATCATATAAGGCAACTCTTTCCTAATGAAATTAAATGAAATTTATTCATTTGCGGAATATGTGTGTTAAAAATGTTACGAAGGTATTTAAGTATACCAACATATTCTACCCCATTTTGGTATGCAAATATTTAGTAAAATTTAAAGATTTAAAAAAAAAAAATAAACAAATAAATATCCCTGGAAAAATCACACAAATTGAATCTAACCCCAAAGTAAGCAAATCATATATGCTTGTGTTATGGGTGTTAGTCAACGATACTAGTACATAGAAATACTTAAATAGATACCAGAATAAATTTAATAAACACCCAGAACCGGAAATGCAGACATCTAAATGTTTATCACACAAATGCCTGCCCCCGATCGAACCCGAGCCTCGCAGTTGGTCGATGTAGTTAGGCGAGTACGCTAGCCACTCGACCAACGAGGCGGTCAAAGAAATTAAATATTTATTTACATTTTAACATTTAAATCACAGCACTCATTTATATTTTTAACATTTTATTTATGTATGTAATGAGCTTCATAATTTATTACAAATAATTTTGAAGGTAGATTAATTTTAATCCTTTCTACTGTACACTACCACCTAAATTCACTTTACACGCCCTTCGGCATTCATGAGCCCTAATAGTAAGTCCTCATGTGTTATGTTGCATGATATCTGCCCAGCGTTCCTTGGGTTCGTTTTCTTTTGATGACGCTTAGACGTTTGTTACTTGCATAGCTCTCCGGTATATGAAGAACATGACCGTAGCATTAAAAGATTTCGCACACATACATACATAAATACAATTGAGTATCTCTGGACCAATCACAGGAACTGATCTAATCCGATTATTAGGTTAAACGATAGTGGCGTGGCTGTTAGTCAATAATACATAGAAATATTTTACGTTCCGTATAGGCATGTACTCTAACCCCTCTACGAGGCTTTCAAAAAACCATCCAAGCCTCTGTGGTCTTGCGGTCCGGCGTCGGACTTGACTTCTTAGGTCTCGGATTTGATCCCCTGGTCGGGCAACGCAAGAAATTTAGACAGTGTATATTTCAGTTTTCTGATAAAAAACAAAGCTGTCCGAGATTGAATATTTGCCCGGTTGGCGATAGGCTTGCCATCTATTACTTTGTGGGACTTAGTCACCCATATTCTAAGTCATTTCCTCCAACGTTCCTCCACACAACCTCAGTCGAGGGCACCTTGAGCAATTCCTCAAAATGTCCTTGTCATCGGCTAGTCGTGGGTGCCCTAGTTGTGCTACCTACTCCTTCGGGGTTATGGGCGTAAATATACTTTTTTTAAACAACCATACAAAGTTACGTGCGACACGTAACCCTTGATTACAGATGAATAACACCACGATACGTGCAAAGAGACGAGCATCTCCCATTCTCAGTAAATTCATCGGCAATGATATAATTTATGTCATCTAAGTGAGAATCTATGAATAAACATTATCTTATGAAGTATTATGTTGTTTATAATTATGTGTAATATTACATTTGGTAGTAAACCAGATAATTTGAATTTCGTTGTACTTTCTGTTTCTTAATTAGTTATTTACTAGCTGCTACCTGCGGCTTCGCCCGCGTTTTCACAGAAACCCGGTGTGCGATCGGGATTAAAAATAGCCTATATGTTAATCAAGGTCACAATCTATCTATCTTCCAAATTTCAGACAAATCCGTTCAGCCATTCGAGTGTGAAAGAGTAACAAACATCCATACATCCATACTTACAAACTTTCGGATTTATAATATTAATAGGATTTATTCGATTCTTATGACTTACTATTGTGGAAAAAAATTAAATTGAGTTTTAAACTGTTAAGTACATATTACAGAAGGCACAAAAAAGCACAGGTTTTCAATTAGGAATTCTGTAGATCAGCGATTCCCAAACTGTTGTTTCATATACCACTATCGAAAATTTTGCTGGATTCGTTGGACCCCCTGCGTGGCTGTAGCTAGGATGCACTTGGGTAATAACCATTTTTGTCTCGTCCAACGTAGACCTCCGTCGAGTCTCCCGTGGACACCTAGGGAACCCCGGACCACTTTGGGAATTATTGTTGTATATTAGAGAAATAGAAAATATTTTATTTCACACACTCTTTACACGAGGCACCTGTGAATAGTCGATGTAATACTAAAAACTACCACCAGATCATCAAAACTCGGCCACACACTGAGAAGATCCGGTAAGAAACTCAACGGGCTTGTCTTTTTTCCTTATTCTGTACTAATTAAGTACCTAATAATACATCATACATTGTACAATATTATTTATAAGAGATTGGTATGAGGAGCAATTAATCCGATAAATATTCTCCCTCACTCACTCTTATCCGATAAATATTCAACAATGGTATACTAACCCTTTTATATAATTTCTCTTTAATACATTTTTAAATTTATTTAATGAATCTTTCATATAAACAGAAATTTTATTGTTGAAAAAATGTTGGCCCATGAAATAATGACTTACTCTGTGAAGACGAGACATATAAACATCAAGATTGATTTTATTCCTATTATAGACTGGCTTAGCTCGCGTGGCAGTTAATATATTTACTGGTTAAATTAAAATATTATTTTAATTAAAGACTTTTTTGTACCATATTGATAAGGACTATCATACAAACTTACAACTCCTACTTCACCCCTTTAGGCGTAGAATTTCCAAAAACGCGTAAGTAAATACGTACCTACTCATTTTAATAAGTAGTCCAAAAATAAAGTTACATGTTTCCAAATTCAAAAAAATATGGTCTTCAATTCAAATTTTGGACCCCTATTTCACCTTCTTGGTGGTGGGCGGAATTTTCAAAACTCCGTGCTTAGTAGATGTCTACTCGATAAAACAACCCTACTCACTAATTTTTGCTCGGCGATGATGAATCAGATGATATCATCATATGATGCCATGACATATTTTTTTTTCTTCATACTTCAGACACACATGTCTCACACATTTTAGTATTTATATACAATTCCTAAATTGCTCAAAGAATATGTTTATTCTACAAACTACGTTATTTCGTGGACAAATTAGTTGTTGTATTATTAAAAAAAGAACGTTTTCGCCAAGAATTAATCCACATGGAATGAATAATATGTATATTTATTAATGTATATATTATACTTACTAAAACAACAAAAAAATGTAGATACTCTTTAACCTTCTAAGGCCTTATATAGCATTTATGACTTCATATTTTTTTTGTGAAATTTACTCAAATTACGAAGGTTTTTAAACCTTTATTATCTACCTATCTTTTTATACTATATAAAAATATTATCGCAGCACGCGAGAACGAATTAACCGATTTATCTTATTCTTTTTTGTTGTGTTTGTTATTGCCACAAAAAAGTTGATTTAAAAATGTCAATTTATTTTAATTCAATCAATATTCATAGACAGGATAACATTTGTCGGATCACCTAAATAGGTATTGTAAAAGATTGCTATTTGTGTTACAGTGATAATAATATAATCGTTACGAATATCTGTTGATTGTACGGATATTGTGGTAATAAACTTGTACAGACCGTTGGCGTAATCATTATGGCATATAGGTTCCTTACTTGGCTGGAAGGTAAGAGCCCAGCGTCTAGCCAATCCAAATCCAGTCTTGTAAGAATTAGTTTTGGTAAACTAACACATCCTCCATTCCCAAAAACATAATTTAACGGCCATAAGGTCAGTGCGCATCATTGACCTTATGGACATTATGTGCCAACCCAGACGAGTTGTCGCAAAACTCGACTTCTAGCCTTGGGTATTGTGATGTAATTAATATCTAGTAGTAGTTTAAACCGGCCGCGTTTTTCAATTAAATACCTACAGCCGTGCGATACTTTAAGGCCGTCTACACGGGCTAGGACTACACACCTTCAGGCTTCACATCTGAATATTTTAATTTCTTTCCATTCTGTGATCGTAAAAATTGTACTTTTTTAAAACAAATAAAATTCGTTTAATGAATGGTATGTGTTCTATAAAAATGCATGAAGTGTTGTTTTTGATTACCAAATTTTACAAAAATCCTTTCGTAACAGCTGAAGCGACGTTCAAAACAGCACAATGTAGTCTTTAATTGTTCTTTGCCATGTTAAGTAAATATTTTTTTTTAAATAAACAACATTTGCAATTCGCAGGCTTAGCTATTGGTTAAAAATACTATATTACATTGACCGCTCGTCATTGCGGCGTATCCGCGAATGATGGTATACCGTGTGCATACCGAACCCGAGACGCGTAAGGCATAAACGCGTTTTCGCCCGTTTGTATAAGATAGATTTCTATATATTCTATTATTGTGTTTCGCGTATGTATATAAACTAACGAAAGACTTCATGATCAATTCAGGTGTAGAATACAACTGCGGTTGTACCTCTGAAATAGTTTCTACTCACCTTATGTTTTCTTAAAAGATAGATTAAGTAGAATAGACCCGAGTATCTTTCTGCCAGGCAGCTCTTGAGAGGCATTCATAGGTAGAATGGGACATTACCAACAAGACTGCTCGAGTTGTACAGAAACTTGCCTGGGTAGGGATCCACCGCCTTAACTATTCCTGCCGCCATAATAACTCTATCATGTTCCAGTCCGGCGATTAGGGTAATTTATATGGTCTTATATATTCCATCCACAGGACAGCGACGTACTTACTATGTGGTGTCTATAAGCCATGGTTGTCTCTTACCGTCATGACCTTGTGCTAGTTCGCTGTCTTATATAAAAAGTAAGTAAATATTTTCACGCTCAGGACACCCACCAGGCAACCCACGACTAGCCGAAGACACAAGTCGCACAATATCGCCTATATAAGCCTATCGCCAACCGGGCACATATCCAATCCCGAGCAACATCTTTTTTACTAGAAAATTGCAAATATCACATTTTCTTTTTGTTGCCCAAACCGGGATTCGAACCCGGGACCTCATGAAGTCAAGTCCAACATTTGGACCACTAGACCATAGAAGCGACTGTCTTATATTATAAAGAATAATTAATATCCTCAAATTTCTACAGACTAGTAATGATTGGCATAACAATTTTACCATTCTTCCTAGACAATAGAGTTTTATTATTCTTCCTAAAACCTCTGATTATAACTTAACAATGGCCTAAGTTCTTGTTATTTGTTTGGATTTTATGTGAAATGTATTTACGAAGACATTATTATACCGTCATAACCTTTTGTAGAGCAATTTACGATTCTAAATTGTTCTTCCGTTCTTTTATATAACGGTGGGCTACAGTAGTTATTGTGTTTAAGTTTTAATTAGACTATTGTCGTTGGTCGCCTTTGAGCATTCTACATCCTTGAGAGAGAAAGTGCATCGTATTTGAAGAGTATAGAAATATGTAAAAAAAAAAACGAGAGACGAATGTAAATTAAGCATTAGACATAGGAAATAAAATCCTTCATTTCCGTACCCCATTTGATACTTGATAGATTTTTTTTATGATATTGGAAGGCAAACAAGCAAGCGGATTTCCTGATAGTTACACAACCAAACACCAAAGGTAGTAATGGTGCTTCGCCAACCTGAGGCCGGGATGTTAGGCCTTAAACAAAATTAAGCATACCGTCGCTAACACCGCGACATCTGACAACGTGGTAGAGTTTTGCAGCGACTCGCTCGAATTGGTACCACCGCTTTACCCATTCCTGCCGTCATGCCATCAACACTAGCCGTTGACGTGTTCCGGTTCAGAGGATAAGGTTGCCGGTAGACTTGATCAACTGGTCTAACATCCCGTTCATAGGGCATCGACGCACCGCAAACATATTTATTTATTCAACACTTTATTGCACATAAAAACTAAAATACACAAAATACACGAGAAGTTAAAAATGCACAAAAGGCGAGCTTATTTCTAACTAAAGAAATTTCTTCCAGGCAACCCGAAAAAAAATTAAGCTGTTAAAATAAAATGGAAGGCATCGTGTACAAAACAATTAACTATAGCTATACTTAGAACGAATAAATAAAAATATACTAATAAAGTGTGTAAAAAAAAACAGGTACAATTATAATTATTAAAATATCTTAGTAGGATAATATATGAGTATGTTATTGTATATGTGGACTGTCATGTTCCAGTCTGAAGGCTAGGGTGATAGTCTTGCACATACGGCCTTTCATCGTAACATTCCGTCCACAGAACAACGACATTCTTACAACGTGGTACATATAAGCCATGGTTGACTCATACCACCAGGAGAGCCGTGTGCTTATTCGCTGTGTAAGGCCATAAAAATTAGAACATATATCTTTTTCGCGTCTTACTTTTTGAAGTGAAAACTTCTTTAGCGGCGTTGCGCACTTTTTTTTGGAATAGGTAAAAACTTCTAAACTCGCGTCAGATCGTGGGAACGTAAGACGCGAGATCTAAAATAAAACGTAGATTCATTGCTGTTTTTGAATTGCTTAGATATTTCCGAAGAGTATAAGATGCGCAATGGATAGTCCGCAATATACCATTACATTATCACATATAGCAGATACGTATAATATCAACAGACATTGCTCTATTTGTTCCATCTTGAAAATAAGCTTTATGTGTAGACTAGCAATGTTCTATGTTCAGAACGTAGGAGAATGTAGCTGCCACGTGGTCCTTACTTTAGCAAGTTTTTGTCAAGCCAAACACAGATTATTGATATGAAAATAATATTTGTGCATAAATGATAGTACTTACGTGCTAAAAATAAAAGCAATTCGTGCAAAATAATTCCCTAACCATTCCAAAATATCAAAAATGCACAACGTTAATATTCAAGTTTTCACTTCTGCTGGCACTCCCGGAGTGCAACCCATCTTTTTTTTTCATTTAAAACGCTGATATCGTATACTAGCTTTTCCTGCGATCTTCGTTCCACCTGTTCAGTTTGTATTAGGAAAATAAAAATGTTGTTTTTCTTAGTTTCCTCGCAGTCGAACGGGATTAATAGTATCCTATGTCCGTTTCCTTGTTCTAAGCTACTTCCTAACCAATCTTCAGCCAAATCGGTTCAGCCGTTCTTGGAGTAATAAATAGTGTAAATGATACGACTTTCTTTTATACATATATAGATTACAAAAAAAGGTAATAAGCTAAACAAAAGGCGAGCTTATCTCTATATTATATCTAAGAATTTTTTCCCAGTAAATTGCTTCAAAGAAGTGAAATGAATGAGAGGACAATGCTAAAAGAATACATAACACATTCCAATACTTGATGTATTTCAACTTTTTTCCCAGGAAATAGAGGCCATCGAAGAGCAATGGAGGACGGAGTCAGCGGAGTTAGTTACAGCAGTAGCTCGATTACAAGATGAGAATAAGAGATTAAGGCGGACCATCAATTCTCCAGCAGATGGTAAGAAGTCTTCATTTAACTAACTAAACTATCGCCTCTGTGGTCTGGCGGTCCGGCGTCGGACTTGACTTCTTGAAGTCCCGAGTTCGAACCCCGGGTCTACAAAAAAAGAAAAAAAGAAAATGTGTATTTTCAATCCGTGTATAAAAAAAATCCTCATTTTGCGTTGTCATCACATCATGCCTGAATATATGAACCGATTGCGCTAACCCTTTTTCGTTGTGTTACCGGTATGGTCAGTAGAAGGTTCTTGTGAAAAAAAATGTGAAAATTGAAGGGAAGGTAAAAATTAATACTTTAATCCGTAAAAACTGTTAGTAGCTGTTAACGTCAAGCGGTACGAAGTTTGCAGGACCGGCTAGTTTTCTAATAAAAAATCAACGGTGTCCGGGATTGGAATTGATTGGATATGTGCCCGGTTGGCGATAGGCTTGCCGCCTATTATATTGTGGGACTAAGTGTCTTCGGCTAGTTGTGCCCTTGTTGTGCCTCTGCCTAAATCTTTGGGGATATGGGCGTGTAGATACTTTTTTTTAACTTGATTATTTTTTGTAGTGTGTATACGAGTACTTTACAAATGACATTTGAAAGGCATTTATTTGAAAGCGAAGTCATCTGTTCTTTTAAATTTTATCGCTTTAAGACGGTAGTACTTGGAGATAAAGGAATCTTAAGTACACGCATACATACATACAGACATACGGTAGTACTATTTAAATTATGCGCTTCGACTACATTCGTCAAGCTTCGGAAATCCTAATGCATTTTATAGATCTATAAATATAGAGTTGTTATTACACATAATTAATCTTTACGCTTAAATTTAAAAATAAAAGTGTTAGTTTCAAAAGAGTAAAAATTGTAAAGCCGAAGCCCATAATTTTAATAGTAGTACTGTACATATAATATACACGCATACATGCATATAATACATATAAACATATCTACACTCTTAAGCACTTTGGGTTGGTACAGAGTAGCAAATGTCAAATGTCACGCTTCTTGCACCATTACCACCTTTAGTGTCTATAGGCGGCGTGTATTTCTTGCCATCAGGAAATCCGTCTGCTTGTTTGCCTTCCGATATCATAAAAAAATGCTTATGTTGTGGGTGTTAGATAACGATACCAATACATTGAAATACATAAATAGATACCAGAATAAATTTAATATACATCAAGACCAGGAAATACAGACGTCTATGTTCATTATATTAATGCCTGCCCCCGTCGGGAATCAACTCGAACTTTAGGTTCCTTACTCGGATAATGAGGTGGTTATTTCATTGATTTTTATATTAAGAGAAATGAGACATGATTATCAATTTAGCTTTAATTCGACTCTGAGAATTCATTTTGTCATTTAAAGATATTAAGTACATCTATTTTTTTTAAACATATATTATTCATATTTTTACGCCATAGTCCCTTACTGTGGTTGGCAGAGAGTATCGAGTGCCAAGCCTCATGGCTTCCTCTACATTCATTACCTTTTTCATACAAACACGCTAGTTGCGGAGACTTGATACAAAAAAAAGTTTTTTTTTGTGCTGATTAGAATAGACCATCTGTCTCCCTACCAGGAGCTTCTTAAGAGGTGAGCATAGGTAAATTAGATAATTGCCAAAAGTAAAAAAGTACTATGCAGCAAATAGCCGGTAGGGATCCACCGCTTTACCTATTCGTACCGCCATAATGACTATGTCATGTTCCGATCTCGAGGGTAGGGTAGCTGGTAAACTTGCTCAATAGGCCTCACATCCCGGCCATAGGACAGCTCCGCACCTATAACATCTACGGTGTCGGAAGGCCACAGTCAGCTCTAACCACCAGGAGTAACTTGTGTTATTTCACATAAATATGTCCAAACGCGATGTGATAGAACTACATTTAATTTTAGTTTGGTCTTTGTCAAGAGCACTTAAATCGATCCCGAAATCTAATTAAATACGAGGGTTGTTGAAAAAAATATTTTTTTTCCATCTTATCTCATATTACAATTTTAAAATCCTTACTATAATTTTATAAGTGCGAATGTATTTTTTTTAAATTTTACGCAAAAAATAGTTAAATCGACATCATATTTCGTACATATAGTCTTGGGGGTATTAAAATAATATTATTGAATTGTTTCTATTCTTAGCCCTTGGTGAAACTCCGTTATGTTTTTTTGAAACATATGAAAACACTTGAACTATTTTACTTTATAGAGTAGAGTATATTCACGCCCATATCCCCGAAGAGGTAGGCAGAGGCACAACCAGGGCACCCACGACTAGCCGAAGACACTAAATCCCACAATGTGATAGGTGGCAAGCCTATCGCCAACCGGGCGCTAAACTTTATTTAGTTAATTTAATTGCAAGTGTTTTTAAATAAGTGTTAAAAATAACATAGAATACTTTTTAAGACTAAAATGCAAGGGAAGCTGGCGGTAAAAGCTAATATATATGATTTCTAAAATAATTTTAAATAACCCTCGACATAACCTATATGTGATGTAACCATCTTGAGCATGTTTGTAGTTTGTTTGTAGTTTTCAAAACAAAAAATCAGCATCGACATCGGTCGCTTTCATAATTTACGATTGTGGCGTCATAACAGACACACAAACACACACACACATACATACACAGACGCGTTAAACTTGAAATTGAATTTGTTGTAGCAATTTTTGTAAGAGATTGAAATATTATACCTACAATTTATAAGTGTTGCTGAGATAAATTGAACAATCTACAGTCCACGTGTTATTTGTTTCGTATGAAATGCATACAAGGGAAACTAAAATCCAGCTTTAATTTAGCACATTCATTATAAACGATTTTTAGTGCACTGGCTGTTGCAAAACTAAATCAGATAAGAGATTACGTAAGTCCAAATAATAGCAATTAGAGACGGGTCATTGACTGCTTAAAGAGACAGGAAGTAAGTGTTACTTGCCATTTAATGGCTTACAGGAATATTTGTTTGTTAATGGCGTTTATTTGCGCATTTTAGGAAAATGCTTTATCAATTTGATCGGATCATTCATTGTCCTGTGGAAAGAATGACAGATGAAATATTGACGAAACAGATACACACTGCACTTGTGGATGAATACATCCTTTATTAATGCACTTGTCATTAAAGATAAGATAGTGCATCCAAAAAGGAGTGGGATTGAAAGTGTTAGTGTTAAAATGCAAAAGGGTATGCTCCGCTGGTTCGATCATGTGGAAAGAATAACAGATGAAAGATTAACGAAACAGATACACACTGCACTTGTGGATGAATACATCCTTTATTAATGCACTTGTCATTAAAGATAAGATAGTGCATCCAAAAAGGAGTGGGATTGAAAGTGTTAGTGTTAAAATGCGAAAGGGTATGCTCCGCTGGTTCGATAATTTGGAAAGAATGACAGATGAAAGATTGACGAAACAGATACACACTGCACTTGTGGATGAATACATCCTTTATTAATGCACTTGTCATTAAAGATAAGATAATGCATCCAAAAAGGAGTGGGATTGAAAGTGTTAGTGTTAAAATGCGAAAGGGTATGCTCCGCTGGTTCGATCATGTGGAAAGAATGACAGATGTAAGATTGACGAAAACAGGTATACAATACAAATGTTGATTGATTTAGGTACCCGGGATACCTAGGTTGCCATTCCACTATCAGATCGCTCGGGTTTATTCCGAGGGTGGCGTCAAGTTTCGAAATCCGAAACCGTTTTTGTATGAAAAGAGTTATGAATATGGAGGAAGTTAGGCAAATCCGCAAGGATCGTCACATTTGACACTCGATGCTCTCTGCCTACCTGGTAAGGAACTTGGCGTGAAGATATCCAAATGAACGAGGCCGAGATATTTTCGACTGCAGACAGTTTGTATTGGTGCAAGGCGACGCATGCTCAAGCCCTGGGTGTGGTTACGAATGACTTACTGACTGACTCATCCATTAACGCCCAGCAGAAACTCAATAGATGTCGCAGAAATTTTGGATACAGACAGATGTAACTATCAAGTTTACAAGTAATGATATATTATGTTCTTTTTTGTAGTGCTGTCCTATGATACCGATTTACCGTAAACGTAAAATAATATCGATTTTTAAGATTTTTAGAGTTTCGCAGTGACTCGCCCGGATTGATACACCGCCTTACCTATTCCTAGCACCATTACGGCAGTAGATGCCGTTGATGTATTCCGGTAAGGAGGGTAAGATAGCCGGTAAACTTATATTTGCTCGAGACCTAACATCCCCGCCTTAATGTTGGCAACGCACAATTACCGTCTTTGGTATCTTTAGACGGCGTGAATTTCTTATCATCAAGAAATCCGTCTGCTTGTTTGCGTTCTAATAACATAAAAAAAACCATTCCGACGAGCACAATTGCTGTAATGTATAATTGGGTACCTGATAAGACCTCGTGCTCGTAGCCCGTACTCATGCCGCTTTAACAATAAACATAGACTGAGGTAGGAATAAATTCAAGTTAGTATTATAATCTGTATCCTATTGTAATAAAGACAATAACACTAGGTTTTGCCTTGGCGTACTTTAGTCCATGCTTAGTAAAAAGACGGATACAGTCGATTCTGCATGCTTTGGGGGCTATCGACAAATTTGGAGCCATATACCTATCTCTCAAAAGGTTAACGTCGGCTGTCGTTTTGCAGTCAGTTACTTGTCGTTGTCTTGCCGAGCGTGACTATTTCCACGGCCTGGGTGCTGTTCAGCCTGATGTGCTATGTTTGTTACGTTGCTAAATACGGCGAATGCCTGGGAAAAATGTAATGTTTATGGTGTGTTTAACATTTTTCCAACAAAGTTGCTTTTTACACCAAAATATTCCTTTTTGCATTTATTTTAAAACTAGCATCCCGCCCCGGCTTCGCACAGGTATGAAATATACATATAAACCTTTCTCTTCAATCACTTTATCTATTATAAAAACCGCATCAAAATCCGTAGCGTAGGTTTAAACATTTAAGTATACAAAAGGACAAAGGGACAGAGGAAGCGACTTTGTTTTATACTATGTAGTGATGAGCTTATTAGGTTAAGTTATTATTATAATTATAAAATCGAGACTATATTTCATTTAGCAAAAACGTTTACTTAAATTTAAATACATTCTTTTATTTATAGGTAAAAATCATAATCGCAATTTTGACAACAAAAAGATACTAAAACGATTTATGTTCAAATAATAAATTACAAACTTAATTAAAAAAAAACTATTATAAAATTTATGTTATTTCGTATTGCATAGACTTTTTGATGTGTTTAACGTAAGCATCTGTTGAGGATGTTTGAGAATTCTACCACAGAAGGGGGCGAAAGGTTTCATAAAATTCCGTCATAGTCTAAGATCCGAAGTTAGGTCGACCTACACCGAGCTGGTAATAGGATGAAACCGGTTTTATAGCAAATTTAGTATATCAGAAAATATATTAAAAATGGGTTGTCTAAAAAAATCTGGACCAAATATTGTTAATCATTTAAAACAATGTTTTTAACATTTCCAATTTTTTTTCAGGCAACCCTATCTATCGACTTAAATTGTAATAAAAATTGTAACGAAACTGCACATAATATGTTGATTTATTTTTTTCCTATTATCCGATCTCGTGAAAGTAGCAAGCATCGACAATTATCCGTTTATACCTGGCAATCCAGACAAACAACAGGCAACCCAACTTCCGCAATTCCTACTTTAATTCGGGATAAAATCTTAATATTGCACCAATTAATGAATAAAACACACGTTAAAAAATGAAAAAAAAAATGTCCAGTATATTTTCAGGCAATCTATTTTTAATATATTTTCTGATGTACTAAATTTGCCATAAAACCGGTTTCATCCTATTATCAGCTCGGTGTAGGTCGACCTAACTTCGGATCTTAGACTATCAATTTCGACGTACTTCGTAATTTGCTCGTAATTATTATAATATAGATCGGGGAGTAAAATCGTGACATGAATTCTAATGCCAGATAATTACAATATTCATATTAAAGCGGACATTGATAGGCGAGTCGGGTTCTTCTGGTTCTCTTAATATAGTCAAAGCACTTTCTTTATTTTGAAGTTCTACGTCTAATCGGCTGATCTTATTTTATAAGAAACTAGCAGTCTTTCCCGGCTTCGCTCGGGTGGACAAATTTATAATGTTTCTTATATAACGTAGGCTATATTCGTCTTGGATAATGTCGTCTTCTAATGGTGAAAAAATTTTTCAGATCGGTCCAGTAGTTTCGAAACCTATTTAATACAAACAAATCCTTCTTGTTTCGATCTGTATTCAAGCTTTTTTCCTGTCCTGAGTATATTTTCACAACTTCTAAGCAAGTCACGTTTTTGTCCGGGTTCGTTGAATGGAGACCATAAACACGTTGATTAGAATGGTTTTGTGGCTGGCAGCTGGTAAGAGGCGAGCATGGCTTAAATGGATATAACCAACAAGATCACTGACGGTAGAGTGCTTTGCCGGGGTGGGATTCCACCGTCTTGTATATTCCTGCCTCCATAACACATGCAATTCTCATGTTCCTGTAGGGTAGCCGGCAGTCTTGAACTGTAGATCTACCATCTCGATCGCAAGACAGCAACACACCTATAACATCTATTACATCTATATGCCGCGGTTGTCTCTTACAACCAGGAGAGTCGTGTGTTTGTTCGTTGTTTTATTATATAAAAGAAGTCATTGACTTGAAGACGGCAGGGTATCTGTTGAAATTTAAATCCGCTCTACGATATTTATTTTCTTTATTTTTTTTATTTATCACTAATTTAAGAGATTTAAAAAAGGCTCATCGTTGAAGAAGAAAGAGAAGTTTAGTGATATTCCTGGAGACAAATTTTACACATGGATATGTTATTATACTAGTAAGCTATATAAGATGTATATATTATGATAAACAGTTTTTTAGGGTTTTTATATGTTGGTATAGAATTATACTGGTTATTTTCTTATATTGTAGTCTACGACTAAATAGGTCTGATATTATCCGAGGGTGGTTTCAAGAGTGTTTGTTTGTATGAAAAGAGTAATGAATATCGAAGAAGCTAAACAGGTCTGTAGATATTGTAAAACTTGGCATTTGGGACTCTTTGTCTATCAAGGGACTTGGCGTGAAGATATGGACGTATAATATAGACATAAATTGTCGTGAATAAAAATAAACAGGAAAAGGTAAAGCACTTCTAGTAGAACTAAAAAAACCCCTTGTTACTACTTGATGTTTTTGACCAAGCAATACAATGTTGATATCAGGTACCAGTGCCCCACCGTCTCCTGCACGGGAGCATGACCAGGAGGTGCTCTCCCGGTTAAGCAGCACCGCCGAGAAGCAGAGGGCTACACTAAGGCACCAGGAGCTCCAGCTGCAAGAGAAGCAGCAATTAATCGATAGTGTAAGTAGATATTTTACTTATATATATATATGTTACTTATAATCAGCATGTTGACAACTTCTTTGTGGACCACTCTTTATCTCTACTTTTCTATAGCCCTTACCGTTGAAGCAGCGTTATGCATATTCGTCTGCTAATGTACCACCTAGGTACATTATATCCCGTTACTAAGAAATAGGCACTGCCTATAGACACCGAAGATAATGCTGACTTTGTAACGTGAGGTTGGGATACTAAGCCACTTGCGTCAATAAGATAATCGGCTACTACTTTAACAGGAACATTATAATGTCAAAGCACTGACATTAAGTCATTTCTACCAATTCGGGCGAATTGTCGCTAAATTATAATACCCAACATGTACTTTATGTTATGTGCCTATTCGATCGTTGAACTGAGATTTGGTTAATAGGAAAAAGCCTTAGTATTTTAACAAATACATTTTTTTGCACTATATATGTTACTGTATGTTTTTTTTCTTAAAATTTATTTTGAAAAAAGTTTATCTTTTTGTAACAGAATTTGGAGGAATATTTGTTTTAATTTAATCGATTTAAAAAAAAACATTGATTGAAAAAAAATCGTTTTTGGTCACAGTATTTGATGGACTATAAATTAAACACTTATTATTTTTTAGGGCTTTCTAAATAAAGTTAAAGTTCAGAAAAGTTCTCTTTTTGTCACGTTTTATATTAAGACGGTCTTTTACCCGTAATTTTTTCCTTGCAGCATTCATTCATTATTCTAAATCTTTTATTGATTTTCTTCTATCGTTTGACGTATGTTTGATCAGAAATAAAGCAAACAACCGTTTGATGAACCAATATACTATTTTGAGAAGAGGAAAAAGGTTTCTGTTTGTCTTGGGTAAACGAAAAAGGAAAATATACAAAATCTTTTTCTAAAACGATGTGAAGGGAAAAATTAATGTCACAGCTGTAGCTTTCTATTGTTTGTTTCAGATAAATGTTTTTTTTAAATGTCTGTATTCTTTAAACTAATCAACTTTAAAAGTGTGTGTGTGTGTGTGTGTGTGCGTGCGTGCGTGCGTGCGT
>NJDC01002312.1:383852-396098 GCA_002245475.1 Calephelis virginiensis
ATAGAGGCTTAAATATTTGTCTTGTGCGACGCAACAATATTGTATTATGCGACTTTGTTGCTTGATAAGGTTGAAATTGTCTTGAGCCATTGTCGTTCGTGCGTTATTTCCTGTTTCGCGCTATTTATCTAACGAATAAATCGCTTTCTTGCATCCTGAATAGGTTTTAAGATGGCTATATAAATATGTATATTTACGCTCTTATAGTTATAGGGGAAGGTATGGGTGCTATTTGGGCACCCTTGACTACTTCTATTTTGATTATAATTGTCCCACAATGTAGGTCCTAAACGAAGTCACCCTTGACTACTTCTATTTTGATCATACTTGTCCCACAATGTAGGTCCTAAACGAAGTCACCCTTGACTACTTCTATTTTGATCATACTTGTCCCACAATGTTGGTTCTAAACGAAGTCAGATCAATAATATATTCTGACATGTAAAAAGTTCGTTTAAAGGTTTTTATAGTCAAGCTCTTGAAAGGCTCTACCGTTTTTTATAAAACTTCTAATATCAAATATATATATAGCAGCCGGGACAAACAACAACTAGCCCCGTTTTACACGTTTGACGAATAGATATGTATATTTTTGTACCGTTTATTATTTGACGTCGAAGAGTGTACGTTTGGTCTACGTCTAATAATTTAATAAAGCTTTTCCTGTTTTTGTCACCTCTTATCACTAATGATTATCACCAATCTGATGAATATGTCACGTTCTCACTGTGTGTGTGTACGCAGCGCATAAATCGCTTAGTAAACTACGTGACGCTTTACGACAGTCTGAAATTGCGATTACGGGTACATATAGGGCGTCGTTTTACGACCTTTTAACCTTATAAAATGTACGACCTTTAACATTTTGTTTCTCTGAAATTGGTAATAGAATTTAATGTTATTGCTCACACGTAGGGAATTCGTACGAAAGAAATTATCCGCCGTTGTTAGTGTTAACGAGTGTTTACGTTCGACGCGTCAAGATCAAACTATTCTGTGATCTACGAATGCTTCAATCAAATTAATATTGTCCAAAGATTGTATGTCTGTTGTTTTTTTTTATGAAAGAAGACATCGTACAAGCACACAGCTCTTCTGATGGTTATAGGCACCCGTGGTCTATAGACGCCGTTTAAACTAAACAGTGGCGGGCGCTCTACAAAGGCATATAAGCTTTGCGTACCATACATATTACATGTCCTTTATAATTATACACACTTTGCGTAATAATTAAACATACACTGATGTCATAAAAGATTAATATCCGCGCCGTCATGAACCATTTAGTTAAGTATTTTTGGCACCATATTGTGTAAGATTAGCAAATAGCACGAACTAACTGTGCCTCAGTTTTATTGTGTGCATGTAATTTTACATGTTGTTTAGACAAAAATATGATTTATGAGTGAGTGAGAGTTGAAAATAAGCAGAGCCTTGCGATTTAAATTTTGTTAAAATCGAAGAAGTTTTGCCAATTTGGCCATTTTTACTGGAATCAACAAATTTTCAGTTAATTTTAGCGACCAACAAAAAAAGTTTTAACGTTGATATGTTTATATAGATATTAACAATAAGAGGAAGAGGCTGATGAAGAAATTGGAGGCTTGGTCTTGTATATTCGGTCCTGGTATTGGTCTTGTTCCTGTTTATTCGGTCTCGGTGTTGATTGTTAATTGATAATTTTGGTCTTGGTGTTGGGCTTGCTTTATGGCAAAACCCCACACACAGAATTTTAATACGGGGCTGCGGGATCGGTAGGCCAATTCTGCTACAGTTCTCTGGGCAGTAAATCTTTTTATCACATTTCTTCGTCATAAATTCTACATACGAGAGTTTTAGCACACATCATTCAATTTCATGATCCTGCGTGTGATGGATACTAAAGGACTTTTGACAAGACCAAGACCAATGTTACTCATCACTACGAGGGATAAATGTTTGCACAAAAATCTGTTTGATTTACCGAATCTTATGTCCGAAGTCGCGGGTTAACAACTAATGTATAATATTTTGTCGGTTTAGACTGGTAATCAAAGCTGAAACCTATGGTTGATACTATCGCTAATCATAAGATCGTTGAGATTATAGTTGTGTGTCCAGAAATAGTTTTATGTAACTTGACATTCGCCATCCGACACCGACGTAGCCAGACACTTGCAGTGAAAGTGAAAGAACTGTTGCAGTAGCATTTTATATTAATGCTAGTAATTGTATAGATAAACTGTTATGTAGATTATTAACCTAAACAGGGGCACCTAAATCCATCCATCCGAATTCATGATCATGATTAAAATCTTCAGGATCTGGAGTCCAACTCAATTTTTTTTCCTTCAGTTTTTATAAGGTTGACTCACTATAACCATTTTTATAGTAATTAGTAACAGTTTAAAATTGTGCATTATTCGCTAAGGTGTTTTTGGAAACATGATAATAATTGTTATCTGATAATAGTACCTTCAGACGGCTGTAAACAGTGGTTGTAAGCATTGGTTTGCTTCCGTCGGGACCGTAGTAAATCCAAATTTAAGAATAATCGAACATGGAAACAAAGTTTCCTCCAAAATTACCTTTTTTGGAAGTCATATTTATAACAGTCTAACTGCTGACATCTCTAAACATGTTATTCATCACAAGTATATAACTTTGAACAAAATTTCCCTTGACAAACGTTCATTTATAAATTGAAAGTTCATGATTAGTTGTAAAAAAGTTGAAAAAACATTTATACGTTGTAATAAAACAAACATTTATAAAAAATAGTATATATCTACGTTGCTAATTTTTTTTGAGAGGCCCACAACACTTGCTAATGTTATAAATGCGAAAGTCTATCGGTCTGTTACCCTTTCGCGTAATCTGCTCAGCCGATTTTGATGAAATTTGATATTCTAGATACTACTTTTTTTTTAAAAATCTCTCAAAGGACTAAAGTGGAGGCGGAAGTTTGTAAAAAAATCGTAAATATTCTACGCTGCCGACGTCGTGCATAAACAGCTAGCTATCAATAAATTTATTAACACTTGAATGTAACATTCATAGCTTTCATTTCGCGCTTAACAATTTTTAGCCAGAATCGGTATAAAATGACAAATATGCGATAACATTGACTAAATATTACCAATAACCGCCAGGCCATGCGTCTTTGGAATTCGTTGTTATTGTAAGCAACGTGTACAGTTAGTACTGTTTAAATTATGCGCTTCGGCTATATTCGTCAAGCTTCGAAAATCTGAATATATCTATATAGAGTTGTTATTACACAATTAATCATTTCGCTTAAATTTAGATTCAGGCAATTTAAAAATAAAAGTATAAAGCGTAAAGACGAAGCGCATATTTTAAATAGTAGTACTGTACTCATATTATCCTACTAATATTGTAAATGCGAAAGTTTGTGAGTATGTAAGTATCAATGTTTGTTACTCTTTCACGCTTAAATGGTTGAACAGATTTGTCTGAAATTCGGAACGTAGATAGATTGTGGCCTGGATTAACATATAGGCTACTTTTAATGTCTATCGCACAACGGATTCCTGTGAAAACGCGGGCGAAGCCGCAGGCAACAGCTAGTGAATAATATAAAAAAAGTGTGTGTGTACTTATGTACACGCGTTAGAAGTTATACTTAAGAAGTACAAGTTATACTAAAATGTTATCTATAGCTAACTTCATAGCTAACTTCATCATGTCGGTTTTTCGTGACGGTGTGCGCGCGCATCGTAAAAATTTACCCTCATCATTTTTTCCTAACGCGCCAAAAGAAGTATAACTTCAAAATGTTGACATAAGATTTCGAATTTTACTTCGCATAAAATAGACATATGTGATAGTGAATTTCTATCTATCGCCACTATGGTCTAGTCACTAATGAATAACCTATGTGATCTTTCTCTGGTGTTTGGCGTTGACTTTATGAGGTTCCGGGTTCGATTTCGTCTTCGGCAAACTTGAAAATTTTGTTTTTCAATTTCCTAATACCTATAACTTGATTTATGATAGGATAAGTGCCCGGTTGTCGATAGGTTTAATTTCTTTCACGCTAAATGTTGTCAATAACTTAATATCGACCAAAATTCTTATATATGATTCTTTTTCTTATATATGATTGATGTATAAAATGCGAGAATCGTGACATATGTCTCTGCCTACCCAATAAGAGAATTGGCGTGAAGATGTGTTTGTATGTATGTGACTTCGAGTAAAATAATATTACTCTTTATGTAGTTTGTATCTAAGTTAGCTTCTAGTACAGGGTTAAAGCATTATTCACTATAATATATATGTTAATTTAATAAATTGAATGACGAAAAACACGAAGTTATAATAATGACATTATTTATTTTCGTCATTAAACTTTAAACCTGTCTCTTTAAAGTTCAAACAAAACGATAAAATTATAATTATCTATATTAAAAAAACGATTGCCACATTAATCAAATCTTATAACCCGGTCTTCTGTTTTTAAATTTTACACTATTCCTAAAAATTTTGAAGAAAATTCCTCGGTAAGTTGCCGGCGTTATTTGGATCGTTGCAAAATACTCGCCCACATCTGCTTTGGTTTAAATTACTAAAAGCTTTTACAATATTCAGAGGGTTAGTAAGGAAAATTTAAAAATACAGCTGCACTGTGCTTAAAACTTTACGGGTTAAATATTTATATTTTTCTGAAAAAGCTGTCGCTCAATACTTTATTAAGCGTTGAAATTTTAGGTGGCCTGTAAGACCTTTGTGTTATTATTTGAGTTCGAAAGAGGCACAATATAGTCACATTGCATAAAAAATAACTGAAATGATTATGGTAAGAACATCTTGACTGATTTTAATAAAAGAAGTTCTTTTTGTCCATGTCCATTTATAATGTTAATTATGATTAATTGTAAAATGACAAGTCTACTTAGTTTAAATAGCAGAATCTTTGCAATATAAGGCTGCGATATTGATCTGGTGGTAGTTGCAAACTAATGTTAAAACAAGCCAATACCATTATGGCTTTTTTTCGGGCAAAATAAAAAAAATATTTATAATTTTAGCACTTGCCCTGTGCTTGGGGATAGATTTCTATAAATTTTAAAGAAAGAAAAAATTTCGCCGCGTTAACGGGTTAGAAAGTAATTAAAAATTTCGCCGCGGGACTTGAATCCTCAGTAGCTCAATTGGTTAGAGCATTCATCGGCTTGAGACGAAAGGTTACATGTTTAAATCCTGTCTGAGGCGAAATTTTTTCTTTCTTTAAAATTTATAGAAATAAAAAAATACCTACCTAACACCCCGAACACTTCGTTTTTACTTAACTAACCTTGATGGTCTTTATGAAATAAACCATTTTTTAAATTCTAATAGGCCTAATATCCCGGTCACAGAACAGCGACGCACCTGTGACATCTATGTATATACGAACTTCTGTTATATACGAACGTCAAATAATAATATAAAAATGTTCACTATAAATATTTGGGAGATCAAGATTGATGTTACGGAATGATACAAGTTAGATTTTTAAAAGCATTAATTAATTCGGACTCTATGAAACCATTTTGTAAATCCATCCAATCCAATCCATGCTGTGAAACTCCTGGATGCTTGCCTTCAAATTCGAAAAAAAACTGTATTTTACAACGTCGGACAAGAGCACTAAAGTTACCTAGACCTGAGCCGCCACAAAGGTCAAGTTATTTGTGGACAGCCAATGGATTTACAACACACTTTGTATTTTTATCACTTTCAAGCCTTTAGAAAGCTAGAGTACTAGACAAAAGCTGTCTTATAGACCAGCCTTTCCCAAAGTGGGCGATAACGCCCCCTTGTGGCCTAGAAGCCTAGAGGGGGGCGGTATAAATCTTGAAAAAAATGTTTTTTTTTTTAAACTAGGCGCAACAAATATGTTATTGAGGTTATTGACAAGAAAAAAACGAGGGGGGGGGGGCGCTACAAAACAACTGATTTTCAAAGTGGGCGTTACATGAAATAAGTTTGGGAACCTCTGTTATAGACGGATGTTAACATTGATTGCAAACATTGGTGGTGATTCTGATGTTTTTTCTTTCATCTTTTTAAATGAAACAAAAGCAAAAGAGATGGAACATTTGAGACATGTCAGATTAGTCCGGATATGTCAAATTTTGATGTGTTTAGGCGACGTTTTCAGAGTGATAGATTAAACGTCACTAGAAATGTCGTGAACAATCTAAACTAACATTATTAAGTGTTTTGTCTCTTTGTATTACTTTCGTTAAAAGAAGATAGCGATAAAATAAATTAGCTTAGTGAGTGTATAACAAAGCTACCGCTATTGGTTTGCGGTCTGTCTGGACTGCAGATTCAATCCAAATTTGATAATAATCAGAAAATGGAAAAAAAGTTTTAATGTTGGGAGGCGTGTTTACAACCGTCTAGAATGTATTTTATTAATAAACAATAGCTCATGTATTATCCGAAGGATCTCGAAAGGAAGGTGTCGAGTCTCTGAAACCGTGTTTGTATGCAAAGAGTAATGAATGTTTAGGGAGCTAAGTAGGTCTGCAGCGATCATAGTACTTCGCATTATATGCACTCCGTCTACCCTGAAAAGGATTTGGCGTTAAGGTATGAGTGTATTAAACTCAGACTAAAGCAATCTAATCTACTATAAAATTGTAATATCACACCTGTGGTCTAGCGCTCCGGCGTCGGACTTGACTTCTTGAGGTCCCGGTTTCAAACTCCGTGTAGGGTAAGAAAAAAATATATTTTAAAATGTATATTTTCAATTTTTTAATAAAGTTAACGTTGTCCGGGATTTGGTATGTGCCCGATTGGCGATAAGCTTGCCACCTATCACATTGTGGGACTAAGGCGATATGGGCGTAAAGATACTTTTTTTTTAATCGTAAGACGTACGTACCTTCGTAAAAACAAAAGTACCGGCCATGTTGAATTCTCAACTGTCTTCAGTAAAGGCTAACCTAAATTAAGCTAGCAAACTTTTGCATTCACAAAATTAGAAAGGTTGGAATTTGTAATAAAGTCCGAATACTAGCTAATATTTAAATTATACTCTAAATATCGGATTTCAAGTTATTTGTTGTAGTATCTGAGTGTTGTTATGTCTGTAATTTCTAAACTTATAAAATTATGACTGAAAACATACAGAACATCTTCGTGACGGAAATATAACGAAAAAGGAGTGAATGAAATTAGACTACGCGATAATAAATTACCCAATTAAAAAAAAAGTATCTTCACGCCCATATCCCCGAAGAGGTAGGCAGAGGTACACCCAGGGCACCCACGAGTAGCCGAAGATACTAAGTCCCACAATGTGATAGGTGGCAAGCCCATCGCCAACCGGGCACATATCCTATCCCGAGCAACATTTTTTATTAGAAAATTGGAAAAACCCAATTTTCGTTTTGTTGCCCGACCCGGTATTTGAACCCGGTACCTCATGCAGTCGAGTCCAACAACTAAACCGCTAGACCACAGAGGTCACCCAATTTACATTTTTATTATTAATATCTCCCAAGAACCCCTTCAGTGACTGAATAAAAACCTTCCTCGAAGCATAAAGTAGCTTACTTCCAAATTTATTTGCTATTGATTTACAAGATCTGACGTTAATCGCGGTCGGAATAAAGACAGACTGACAATAATTTTAAAAATGTCTTAAATATCTTCAGCGTTCAGAATTTATTCTTCAGTTTTACTTTATGTATTTCTGGCAAAAATTCCGGACTCTGTGTTTTTTGATTTTATTTAATATATTGGAAGGCAAACAACCAGACGGATATCGTGGTAGTTAAAAATTCACGCCGCCTAGAGACACTAAAGGTAGTAATGGTGCGTTGCCAACTTGAGGCCGGGATTTCAGGCCTCGAGCAAATTTGTTTATAGGCTACCCAACTCTCCAAACGGGAACAAGTCAACGGCAAGATAAGGCGGGTAATAGATAAGGCGGTGGTATCAATCCGGCCGAAAACTCCTCCACCTAGTCAGAAGTCACGGTGTTAGTGACATTCAGCCTGTGTTCACCTTTTACGAGCTGCGTGGCAGGAAGGCAGATGGGTTTATTCTGCAAAGAAGCCCGGACCAACACGGGGTTGTATAAATATTCTGGGAAAAAATTCAGAATCACATTTTTCTTTTGAAACTAAGTATCTTCACGATAATTCAAGTTATTGAGCTATCCTGCGGGAACTCATTGAGATCTTGGAATGAAAGCGTATCTCTCCAAGGTCTAATCTATTTCTATGCTAAAATACAATAAAATAAGTTCAGTCGTTATCGCAAATAAAGTATCGAAAATACATACAAAATTGTCGCCTCTGTGGTCTGGTGGTTCAAGTGTTGGACTTGACTACATGAGGTCCCGGGATCGAATCCCGGATCAAAAAGAACAAAAAGAAAATGTGGTGTTCCAATTTTTTAATAATACAAAATGTTGCTCGGGATTGGATATATGCCCGGTTGGTGATGGGCTTGCCACCTATCACATTGTGGGATTTAGTGTCTTCGGCTAGTCGATGGTGCCCGGGTTGTGCATCTGCCTACCTCTTGGGGGATATGGGCGAGAAGATACATTTTTTTTCATAGATAATACTTTTCCGCAACTAAAATATTAAATGGGAATGTCTGTTCATCTATTAAAGCATCAAAGAGAATCAATTTTCATCCGCTTTTCCCTATTTGACTTAGATAAGTTCCAAACTAAACAGGTAAAATATTAAAGGATCCTTTTTGTTTTAGAATGCTCCAATACAACACAATTTATAAGCACATTAGACGATTTCAAATGTGAGGTATACCAGATGGCCGTCTTAGGTATTCAATCAGAATGCAAAAATCTGAGCAACTTAAAACTTTTAAAATTTTGCAATACATACCAACGGTAATAAAAACAATAATTTTACCACAGTGAAACTGCAAAAAACCGATTTTAAACTCTACACAAAAATGGACATATCCGTGATATCCCATTACCAGATCTAGACTCTGTTCAGAATTGAAAGAGAAATCGGGTAACGTACATAAAAAATATAGTAGTCGAACATATAAATTCCTCTTTCTTTTAAAGTCGGTTAACAACTGACAGTTAAACCTATCCTGTAATGGACGTGCTAGATTGTAAGAGATATTTGTTCAGAATCCAAAAATTTGAACAACTTAGAACTTCATACATTTTGCAATGCATACCGATAGCAATAAAAACAAAAATGTTTCTTTGTATACTAGCGGCATACGAAAGAGGGGTATACTTACCCCTCTTTCGTATGCCGCTGTGGAGTACTGAACTCGCCGAACCGATTTATGTCAATGAGTCGACTCTTGACCCCTCTTCTGGTTGTTTGCAACTGCCCGAAATTCAAATATGTTTTCATTTTGATATTTTTAATTTTATTTTTCTAGTACATACTAAAATTATGAATACATAAGTCGGTTACGGTTTGACGGTCGATTTTGATGAAATTTGGTGTACATATACGCCGGGAAGTAAAACATCACAGGACGTTTGTACTCTCCAATGCAATTTACTTAGAAACTTGTACTTTCCACAATATATTTTATTATTTTTTATTTTTATGGTTTAGCCAACCGGCTATATAACAACTCAGTAAGTTGTTATATAGCCCTGATGATGCTTGTATAGCGAAACCGGATGGCTAAACCATAATAATAAAAAAATATAAAATATATTGTGGAAAGTACAAGTCTTTCTAAGTAAATTGCATCAAGAATGGAATTCCACCAAGCACCGACGATAAGAAGTATAGAATCTAAATGTACTCTCCAATATTTAATCGACAAAGTCCAATGAGATTGGACACATTCACTACTGCTTATTCACGTTACTACACATTCAGTATCGCGGGCTTCCCCTACTATAGTGAAAAAAAATTAAACATAGACTACTTTTTAAAAATCAACTTCAAAGGACTGAGAAGGCGAGCATCAAAGTTTGTAAGAAAACTTGTAACTAATATACTCTGGCGAAGTCGCCTTTAAACAGATCTATAAATTTAACGTTCTAAATTAAAGGTGAAAATAAAATAAAAATAATAAATTACTAGATTGTTATCACCGCCTTACCTATTCTTGCCGCCTTAACGTCAGCGTTTGCCGTTTACGTGTTCCGGTTCTGACAATAGGTAGCCGGTAAACTTACTTTTGCTCGAGGCCTAACATCCCGGCTTCAGGTTGGCATGGTGTATTCTGCAAAGGAGCCCGGACAAACACGAGGAAAATATATATAATATAATCATATAATCAGATTACTGATTATTGTAATCAAAACTAACGATTACAAATTTAATCGTAATTGAAAGTAATTTAGATTAAAAGTACTCATGATTGATGTAATCATGATTACTTTCTATCACATCGTTAATCTGATTACAAAAGTAGTTGATTACGCCCAACTCTGTGTTTGTGTGTGTCAAATGCATGGTAGTGTGGGTAATGTTTTATTTATTGATTTAATGTACTTTATAAGCATTATTATTTAAAAATATTAGCGTTCTGCACTTCTCCTACACATAAACTATAAGTGTGCCAAATTTTATGCTCCTGCGTCCGCGCAATTTTCGTAAAAAGGGGTCCATAGTTTTGGCATCACGTATTAATATATAGATAATGAAAAACGCAAACGTATATGATAGGACATCAGACAATACGTTTCACCGATTGCAAGAGACAAGCTTAGCCTAGATACCATAGATGTTATAGGTGCGTCACTGGCCTGGGTGTTAGACCTAATGTGTCTATCTTATAATTTAGATCGGAACATGATACCAACGTGCGGCAGGCAGGGATAGGCAGGGCAGTGGATCCCTATCCGGACAAGTTATTGCACATCGCTACCATTAGAGGCCTAGTCGGTAATAATCCTTTACATTCTGTCAGATATAAAGGCAAATGGGTTATTATACGGACCAATATGGACAACCCATTTAATAATAACCAGTGGAAAGACACCACGCGACATGGTAGATAATTTAAAAATATTTTTTAATAATTAATTAAAATAATTTAGCGGTGTGGGTTTTTGGCTTCCAGTAAGTTCAATTCACTCATAGCGCATTGTTATTCTTATTTTGTCACGCCGTAACACGTATACATTTTTTGGCGGAAAATAGCAAATGAAATAATTGTATTTGGATATATTATTAATATGTTATATATGTGTTTGTATCTGTCTGATAAAAATACGCTAAACGTATAAAATTACAAGTTGAATTACAAAACTAATGAAATTTGTTACGGCTTCCGATTTCTATTACACAGAGCTGTAGTCGATTGCATTGTAAATAGCGTGTCGTGTTGAATTAGCTGCACTGAAATGTATTCGTGAACTGTTTGCATTGGATACGGATACGTTTTCCTGTTGAGAGGTCAATGCTGGGATGGTCCGACAGAAAGAGCGGGGTTTTATACATTTGACGTGTTGTGTGTGTCTTTGTGTCTGTCTGTGGCATAATAGCTTCTATACGAAACAATCGATTTCGATGCTATTAATTTGTTTGAAATCTGACATTATCGGGAAGGTTCTTAGCTACAATTTATGGATAGGTGTCACGGGTTATAAAAGTGAACTAAGCTAAGCAAGTCTGCCAAGACCGTGAGATTTGGCATTCGATACTCTCTGTCTAATTCATAAGAGATTTGACGTGAAGATGTGTATGTATATACTATGTATGTAAAAGTTTTAATCTATAATATAAAATTGAATCGCTAAATGTGTTGATAAGCGCATAACTTCCGAACGACTACACCGATTTGGCTAATTCATTTTGTATTTTATTAGTTATTGTCAGGACAAGGTTCTTACGAAAAAAAATCGTGAAAATTACAAGGAAAATAGGAAAAGCTACGCTTTATTCTTTACCCATACAAAGTAGAACGGGTGGAACGAAGTTCACCGGGATAGCTAGTTTTATGATAAATGTAATCAGACATTCAGTCAACCGGTCATACCTATGCACGTTCCTATCGTGTCGAGAGGTTAGGGTAGTTGGTAGACTTGCAAGAAAAGGCTAAACATCTCGTCCGAAGTATAGCGAAGTATCTACAACATGTACGGTGTTTAGGCCAATATTGTATTTAACCATCAAAGAACTGTGTTTTTGTTCGCTGAACGTTGACATAAATAACTTCGCAATGTTTTCAGTACTCGTCATGAATCCTATTAATATTATAAATGCGAAAGTTTGTAAGTATGGATGTATGGATGTTTGTTACTCTTTCACGCTCGAATGGCTGAACGGATTTGTC
>NJDC01002312.1:405941-422741 GCA_002245475.1 Calephelis virginiensis
ACACACATACACACACACACGCACGCACGCAAGCACGCACGCACGCAAGCACGCACGCACGCACGCTGCATACACACACACACACACACACACCTCTTTCCTTTTTAAATAATAAAATATTCAATCAAAATAAAAATAAAATTCACAAAAGCTCTCTCGTGAATTTCTTTGCTTTTGATGTTGAAATGATTTTCTGCATGTATGCTTGTATAATTGACTATTCGATTGTAAAACACATGTAAAACCGTTCAATCGTTTGCTGTTCGAAAACAATATTGCTTTTATTAATTAGTCATCGGTTGTATCGTATATTGTAGATGTAATGATATGATGATCGATAAGAATGTCAAGCGTGGTAATTAATCACCGATTGTTCAGAAACTAGAGCAAACGATTTTCAACAAATGACAATAGGGCCCGTATTGTTTTTTTTGGCGACAACGATGGCAATAATGTTCGCAGTCCTAATTATTGAACTACATGGTATATAATGATAGTAAGTTTCCCGAGTTTGTTTTCCACATGACCGAACCAGCAGAGCATGCGCTTTCTCATTTTAACACCAACACTTTCTTTCAATCCCACTCTTTACTCTCACTCTTACGAATGCGGTCAGCGAGCGTTAAACCACAGATTTTCCGTAGTTTTTCCATTTCGACCACATTAATCCTACTTTCATGCTTTTTCTGACATACCCAAGTCTCGCTTCCGTACAAATATGTTGGGATAAGCACAGAATAAAGCAAAGCAAATATCGTTTTTGACTCAAAACCTCGCATTGAAATAGCTTACCCAGCGCTCCATTCACACTATTCCCTGCACACACTTTACTTTCTACGTCCGCGGTGTACCTTCCATCCCTGTTAAAAGCACAACTAAGAGCTCTTACACACGAACGGCATGTCACCAACAGCATAGGTAACTGCAGTCGGCGGCAGTCGTCGACACACGTCGGCGTCAGTCGTCGACGTGTCGGCGTCAGCTGTTGACGCGCGATGACCTATGCTGTTGGTGACATGCCGTTCGTGTGTAAGAGCTCTTAGATATACAATTTCATTCATGTACTCCAAAACTACATCATCTAATAAAACTCTTACATCTGTTCTGGCTACGTCTCTTTCAAACGCCATTGTTTTGGTTTTCATCGCATTCGAATGTAAGTCCATTTCTTTACAATCTTCTTCCATAACTGTGACCAGTGTTTGCAGCTCAGTTGGCGTAGAGCCCAAAAGTACAGCATCATCTGCATAAAGGTACAGAAATAATTTGAAAGGCCCAATTATCTAAGTTGGTACCCGTCCTGTGTTTTTTGTTCGTATTAGATCTGCCTCGTACATTCGGAATATTTTTACGGAATCCTGTTTTGAACAAATTTCGAAAGCAATAAATCCAAACAAGTCAACCTGCAACACACATCAGGATTTTTTCGTTACGGAAATAGAGTAGAGTTGTATGGGGTGCCATTTTGGTTCGGAATTTCGAAACACGAGATTCTGGAAAAGAATTCCGAATGTATGTGTCGGGCCTTAAATAATCTATTTGTTAATACGTGATGCCAAAACTTTGGACCCCTTTTTACCAAAATTGCGAGAACGGAGGAGCATAAAATTTGGCACACTTATAGTTTATGTGTAGGAGAAGTGCAGAAAGCTAATATTTTTCAATAATAATGCTTATAAAGTACATTAAATCAATAAATAAAACATTATATACACTACCATGCATTTGACATACACAAACAAATATATTGATGATAATGATAAAAGATCACAGGTGGCGCACTAAAAAGTTTTGAAACAAAGTAGTTGGTCTTGAGAAATGAAGATGACGTTCTTATCAACAAAATATTAAAATTTATTATGGTCGAATTTCGACCAACGGGTACTGGTTAATATTTGACTTGTCTGATTCTGGAAGCAACATTGCGCCATTTCAAGCGTGGTGTTAAGTGCAGTAGCCAATAACGTTCTGATACTATTTGGCAACAATACCTTTCAACACTTATGAAATTATTTATGCCCACTAAAGTTCAGACCTTACCCGTTAGTCGTAACTAGTACACTCGAAGTGGTCTCGGTACGTGACACAGTCGACAAATTGCTAGATCCAGCTATGCGTTGGATATTACAGCTCCATAAACGAATGGGAATGTGGAAACTGGTATTGATTTCAACATCTTGGAAATAGGATTTCGTGGAAAGTTTCAAAAGCAGTTTTAGTTAAAATAAGAAATAATACAATGGTCACACTCAAAAATGTATATGTGAAAACTATTCTTATACGTGCACCTTTCTTAAAAAATAATTTTGTAACATCTTTACAGTACTCATATTCCATAAATAAGTATATTTTTTTTTGTTTATGTCATTCGAAAGCGTGCAAGCACAGGGCTCTCTGGAAGGAGACAGTTGTGATTTTAGACACCATAGGTGATATGTAAGTTGCTGGCCCTGTGGTAGGGATTAGGTTATTGTTTAAGTATACTGGCTACTCTACACTCAAGGAGGCAGGAATAGGTAAGGCGGTCAAGTCAAGGTCTATAAGGTCAAGTTGCTGCACAGATCTACCATCAGTGATCTAGTTGGTAATGGCCCATTTAATCTATACTCTCTTTTTATGAGCTAACCGACAGAGGGACAGATGGTATTTTCTACACTGGAGACCCTAATAAAAAGTTTCTATGGTTTGTTACTTTTGTTTTATCAGTCACCTGTCACTTCTCTATGTATCAGCTCGTCAGTGGTCAGTCGGTTTTTGTCACAAAGTTCGTTAGTGATCACCAGGTACTAAAAATTTTGCGGCAGATTGTTACATTTTATACTTATTAGCGTCGGCGTTTGGTGTAATTCTATTTTAGACAGAATTTGTCAATATTGCTTGCTTTTTTTACAAAATATTTTTCTTTCTTTTCTTTTAACTAACAGGTTTCGAAATACAATCATCATCAGTGCAATTAAAATATAATAGCCCTGATGATGCTTGTATAGTTGTTTCGTTATAATAAAAATATATTTTGAAAAGTACAAATGATATTGATTAATTGTGTCCACAGATTATTAAATTATGTAATATTGTATAAAACTGGCATATAGTTTATTTTCTTAACACTGAGATTTCGTCTTAAACTAATATATGCCAATTTTCGGCGTAAGGTGGCTAAATTAATTACACTAGTGGTCGCCCATTGGTCGAAGTTCTGCACTTCTCCTATACATAAACTATAAGTGTGCCAAATTTTATGGTCCTGCGTCCGCGCAATTTTCGTAAAAAGGGGTCCAAAATTTTAGTATCACGTATAAATTTATAGATAAAGCTTGGTATCCAGCATTAATTTATAGCAATTGCTTTATAATTCAAATTGAAATTGTAATAACACAAGTACTAAGTTAACAGAGAGACGGTATTTTCAATTACACTATATATATATATATATATATAAAGACTAGCAGACTCGGCAGACGTTTTGATTCCGACTGGGGGGGGGGATAGTCCCGTTTTTGTCAATAAAAATAGGTGTATTTTGTAACCTTAAATTAGGTCGGGCTAGGTCGTGTTCGGACATATCGTATAAGAAAATGATTTTCTATAGAAAGCTATTGCTAAAAATAGCATAATAATTTGGTTTAGTCAAACAGTATGTTGCGGAAATATTTTTTTATTTAATATGATATAACGTCCGCATTAGCAAGTCGAGGTCTGGGCTTGACCGTGTGCATGCATAATCTGTGTTAAACATAGTCCTGTAAGCGTAAGCATTCTTTCATAATGATACAAGAGGCTAAAGATATCTCCCATATCATACCTAAAATACGGTTTCAGGTCTGGAAGAGGATGTACGGATCAAGTGTTTTCGCTCCGCAACATTGTAGAGAAGCATCTGGCTTTTGATCAGAAAGTTTTCTGCGGTTTTGTGGATCTCGAAAAAGCGTTTGATAGGGTTGTACTTAAGGAACTTTGGGACATTTTGCCAGATTATGGGATAGTCGGGTCCCTGCTGCGTGCGGTGCAGTCAATGTATTTAGACTGTAAAGCATGCGTGCGGGTGGATGGCAACATATCGCCTTGGTTTAATGTTAATATTGGCGTCAAGCAGGTGTTGTGTGGTCAAAGTTAATGGCATTGAGCATTTTATCCCAGTTTACTCTGTTTCGAGTAGTCAATGCATCACGCCTTAACGAATATACTTATTTTGTTAATTCATTTTTTGTTGTGTTACTTATTGTTAGTAGAAGGGTCTAATAAAAAGAAAAATCCTGGAAATTGGAGACAAAATGGGGAAGACAATGGTTTAATCCATACAAACTGTTAGTAGCTGTTATTGTTAAGCGATACGAAGTTCGTTAGTTCGTGTAGTCCTATTTCCTATTAACATTATAAATTTATTATTTATTAACATTATAAATGTGAAAGTTTGTGACTATGTATGGATGTTTATTATACATCCTCCTTTATAAAATGAAAATATGGCATAATATTATTTTAGTTTCTGTATTTCTTATCGTCGGTGCTTGGTGGAATTCCATTCTTGATACAATTTATTTACAAACACTTGTAATTTCCACAATATATATTTTTTATATAAAAATAAAATAGAAATAAAATATATTGTGGAAAGTACAATTGTTTGTAAATAAATTGTAATATTATTTACCCAGATTTTTATTACTTTAATTAAAGTATGTATGTATGTGTATATATATGTGTTATCGCCTCTGTGGTCTAGCGGTTCAGGTGTTGGACTTGACTGCATGAGGTCCCGGGTTCGAATTCCGGGTCGGGCAACAAAAAGAAAATTTGGTTTTTCCAATTTTCTAATAAAAGAAAATGTTGCTCGGGATTGGATATGGTCCCGGCTGGCGATAGGCTAGCCACCTATCACATTATGGGACTTAGTGTGTTCGGCTAGTCGTGGGTGCCCTGGTTGTGCCTCTGCCTACACCTCTTTGGGGATATGGGCGTGAAGATACTTCCAAGTGGGTGACGTGTTTTAATGAAACCAATAGACATCATTATTTATTTGTTAACAATCATCCAAACGTCAATCAATGACTGATTTCTATAATTTTAATAGTTTGCGCGTAAGCATTCTTATATAATACTAGCGGTCCGGTACGTAACCACATGAAGACATAACACACCTAAACAAAAAAGAAAAAAACAACTGAAAAAGGTTGCGATGTGACAGCACAATCCCTATCTGAAAAAAACATTGACCTCGAAGTATATGGACATGATGTACTTACGAAAAAAGCCTGCCGTTGGCTACTAACAATGGCTGCCATTCTGACATTATAAGGCTTTCCAGAAAAAGTAGAGTATCGATATCGATACATGTTCTGTTAGTGACGATTGATAGTTAAGTTTAGCTAAATAAATAAGAATTATTATTTAGCTGCCGAATGAAGTTGCAATTATCAACTTACTTACTTACTTAGTGCTACACAATTTGGTTTATATATATCCTGCGTATTGTGGTATCCGATTTCTTGCGACTGACTGAATTAATAGAAGAATTGAGTAGGTAAGTATGTAAGTAAGGAAGTATCTTTACGCACATATCCCCGAAGGGGCAGACAGAGCCACAACCAGGGTATCCGCGACTAGCCGTAGACACTACGTCCCACAATGTTATAGACGGTAAGTCTATCGCCAACCAGGCTCATATTCAATCCCGAGCAACGTTATTTTTATTAAAAAAATTAAGATATTCATTTTTTTTTTTTGTTGCCCTACACCCGATTGAACCCAGGACCTCAAGAAGTCAAGTCCGACGTCGGAGCAAAGAGGCGATAAGAATTGAGTGACCAAGATTCTTGAATAATGATTAATGGGGAAATGTTATCTTTACATCTCAAAGCCTATAAAATTTACTTATAGTACAAAAAAAATACAAAATTATCTCACTTGTATCTATACGTCTTTACAAATGACATGACTATCATTAACAAAACCACGTTTTACTACCTAAATATGAATGAACATACGGTACATGTACAAAATTAGCAATTGCTGTCTGTTTGTTTGTTCCGGCTAATCACTGATACGGCTGGACCGATGTTGAAGGGAATTTTACTGGCAGGTAACTGTTGTAATAAGGAGTAACTGAAGAATTACTTTTTTTTTGTTAAATTCCACGCTGACGAAGTTTCGAGCCACAGCTAGCAATTATTAAGACTATTGCTTGTTGTTAACACTATTGCTCGTTAATTTTTTTAGTACACTATTACAACATTAATTAGGTGAAAGTGCACAAATGAAATAATCATGAAAAAATTAGTGTATCATCTATTTCCTCGCTGCTGTCTAATCTCACTAGATGAGCTTTAGTAACGAAGCCACCTCTTTACCCAAGACCCTGACCTGACATGACTATGTACATATTGACTAATGACTTTATAAGAATTAACAATTACTAACTTGTAATTGGCAAAGTAAGTCGTGAAAAACGATGGAAAGTAGTACTTATAAAAGAAGAAGAAGAACGAAGAAGAACATTAATTAGGTAGTGTCTTTCAGGTGGCTTGTATTGATTTACTTCAAAATCTGCTTATTTGCCTTTCGGTGTTATAAAAAAAGCCTATAATAATTTACATACGTATATATGTTCACGTCAAGTCCCTTGCGAGGTTGGCAGAGAGTATCGAATGTCAAGTATCAAGTGTCACGAACATTGTACACCTGTTTAGCTTTCCTCCATATTCATTACTCTTTTACAACATAAACAGAGTTTTTGAAGACTCTTACAACATTATTTGGATACTGCACAAGCGATTTGGTCGTGAAATATTAAACTCTACCTTATTCTTACCATATTCTTTTTTTTTATGATATTGGAAGGCAAACAAGCAGACGGATTTCCTGACGTTAAGAAATTCACGCCGCCTAGAGACACCAAAGGTGGTAATGGTGCGTTGACAACCTGAGGTCGGGATGTTAGGCCTCGAGCAAAAGTAAGTTTACTGGCTACCTTACCCTCCGAACCGGAACACGTCATGACGTTATGGCGGCAGGAATAGGTAAAGCGGTGGTACCAATCCGGACGAGTCGCTGCTAAACTCTACCACCTTGTAGATTCGCATTGTATATCTGTTTTGTTACTTTGTTATGTAATCACTTAAACGCTGTTTAAATGCGACAACTGACTTAATTTTCAATGTGTTGACTACAAAGTACACAAAAAAAAGGATTTTCTTGTTTCGTATGAGATACCACCATCAGATCCTGGCACGGTAGTATTAGGACCACCTCTGACATGCGCGCTTTGAATTTAAAAAAAGATGGTTCACTAATGACGAATGATGGACTAACACACACAAAAATACAATAAGCACACAAGCTCCTTTTCACAAAGTTGGTACAAAACAAATATGTTCTATTTTTCGTGAATTTAGTATTTGTGTTGCGTGAAGAGTATTCGAATGGGTATTCCTGAAACTTTTGTTCTGAAATCCGAGCACGTTTTATTTATATTGTTTTGTGTGGTATTCTTATATTTCCTCACAGAGAAATGCTACTTTAACATCGTGAATATTTGGAATATTTGTATGAAATTTGTATGTGTAAGTTGTATTTGTAAGTGTTTTATAAAGATTTAAAATGCGCCAGCGTGTTTCCTCTGTAAAATATACAGCATTATTGAGAGTTTAAATTTTTGATTGGCTAAAATGATCGGGCTTCCGATCTCAATTCGTCCGGTATATTTTTTTATGTATGTACACCGATTTCGTAGAGGTTTCTGAATCGATTTACGTAATTCTTTTTTTTGTTTGATGTGGAATAGACTGGTAGAGAATGCTGTATGGTATTAAGTCATACTTTGTGCAGTATTTGTGTTTAAAAATAAATAAATAAGTAACGAATAAAGTTTTAATTTAAATATTCATTTAAGTGTACAACTTTTTTCACGAGATAAGTTTGCTTTATTTTAAAAAAATGTATTCAACTGCCGTATCCCCGAGTAAATAAACAGAGTAACTGCTAGGACACTGATTGCCAAAATGTGATAGGTGTCAAACTTACCGGGTTCTTATACAATACCAGGTTACGTTATTTTTGTAACAAAAATCGTTTTGAGTTTCCCCATCTAGAAATCGAACCTGAGACCTCACTAGACAACAGTGGCGTTTTATATCTATATATATAAAAATCAATTGCTGTTCGTTAGTCTCGCTAATAATCGAAAAGGGCTTAATGGATTTGGCTAATTTTGGTTTTTAATTATTTATTCAAGTCCAGGGAAGGTTTAAAATATAATAAAAAGGGAAACACTGCGAGAAAACTAGGAAAAACAAAATTTTCATTTTTCTCATACAAACTGAACGGGTGGAACGAAGTTCGCCGGAACAGCTAGTATTTATTACAATGTTTCTTAATAAAGCCATGTTTTGTTCTTGAATACTTATCTCCACTTAAGTATTCATTAACTTCCTCTTACATTTGCATTAAATTATATTTTACATGAGGATGTAGAATATGGCAAGTGTTAGAATTCGAAAAGAATTATTCGTATGAGTATGATTTAAATCAACTTATGCCCGATTTCACCACGAGCCCCTATACTTTAGGGGGGCTTTTAGTGTATTTAAGGGGTTGTTTTTCAATATGAAACTGTCCCCTAAGTAACGTTAAAAGGTCCCCTAAGTATAGGTGCTCTTGGTGAAATCGGGCATTAGTCTTTTAAAATATGTTTTCAAAACAGTCGTTGCCTTAGCGGGCCATTAGGCGACAGGTTTTTCGGTTTTACAACAGCCATTCAATTGACTGACGAATAACTTAAGTTGTAAGACGGTGACTGACATTTATATGCATATATTAACTATCATTCAAATGTAATTCAGTGACCTACCGTGTAATAGAATAATAATGGTGTATAATATAATAATAATAATAAAATTTTTATTGTACACAAAACGTTATCACAAACATGAATATAAAGATAATAAAGTACAATGGGTGAGCTTATCTCCAGCAACAGAGATTTCTACCAGCTGACCCGTAAAAAGGAAAAACAGAAACAAACATAAACGTAGACAAGTGTAGATACACGATCTGTCGACTATGAAATACTTAACCAAATAGTAATAAATATATATAAACAAATATGTAAATATATATATAAACATATACACGATATACATGAACATAAACCTACGTAGATAATGTACACATATACAAGTATACTTAATTATATACGTAAGTAGAAATTCAAAGAAAAAACAAACGACGATTTAAAAAAAAACAAATTTGAGAGAGATAGTGCTCTTTTAGTAGTTTCTTAAATTGTATTATTATATTATATATTATATTTAATTAATAATAATCCTAATTGAATTTAAAATTTTACATAAAAACTGTTGCTTTTGGTAGGAGTTCTCTTTTAAGCATTAAGTACTTGTGTCAGACAATTCCGCTCCTCTATGACTATATACATGATTATAAATAAAAATCTAAATTTTTTTTACAGAATTTGTTTTCCTTAGAACGGTCCGCTTAAGGGCAGCATGTAACTGTCACAAGCAATGTTCAAAATATAAATAGAAGAAGAAAATATGAAAAGTATTTCTAACGTTATAACCCTCCAGCGTTCTTTGTGCATATGATTTTATGTTGAATGTATAGAATAAGTGAAGTTGTGTCCGTTCCAACAAGATGAATACCGCGCTTATATTTACAGATTCAAGCAGTCATGCAAATGTGACATCATGTGATGCTTTCATGTTATTTTTAAAGAATTTCTAACAAAGATGGAATTTAGTGTTAGATTTTTTATTTTCTGCGCTTGACGATATACCCACTTAGCATTGGCATTGAAAGATGTTTTTATTTTATTAAATAATAAACACGCAGGCGGCTCTCAAGAGAACCAAAGAGTTGTCTCTAACCATGTATTGTAGGAGACTATAGTCGCCTTATTGATTATATAAGGTGACTATTTGAGACTATAGTCGCTTTATTGATGATATAAGATGACTATGTGAGGCTATAGTCGCCTTAATGTTCGTGTGTTAATATATATTCTGGCTCAGTTTTCTCTAACCTATCATTCAAGAGGCCGATTCATGTTGTTTTTAAGATTTTTAGCGCCTCTTCCAGGTATCTTATTGTGCAACTAACAGCTTACCTATAATTGTGCCGACTCGTTGTTTACCTTGTTAAAAAAATAAGAAAATTTTCCAATGCCCCCATCGAAGTAGAACGGTCGCATATCTAATCTATAAACAATTGTTTTTGTCTATCACCGTTTATCTGGACCAAACCTACTTGTTTATCTCTCATACTTTAGGTCGTATCTTTATATATGTTGTATATGTCTTTCAACTATCACGTGATATAGGGAAATACGAAATTTTTGTGCGATCCTATCGTACATGTAACTGTACTTCAATTGTCCAACAATTAAGAAGTGTACCTAAATAATTATAAAGTGTAATCATGGCTATTATTGATACATTGCAGTTGACAAATCAAGTGGAGAAGCTGGCCCAAGTTAGCCGCGACCTACGAAGAAAGCATAAGCAGTCACAAAATCAGGTGAACATTTCTTTTTTTTTTTCTTTTTTTTTTAAGTAGCTTAGCAAAATAACACCACTCATATGTTGCAAAGTACTGTTTAAGAGTCACAGACAGATGCGTACTACGTTATAAATAGTAATAATGCTCGTCACTGTCTTATTCCGGTCTGTAACATGGTTTAACACTGAAGACTCATTTTAGGCTCGAAAGTTATAGAATTAATATGGCAACATTATACGAGTAATAAGGCCTTTTTGTAAACGTATTAAAGTTTACTTTTTTAATCTATACATAATATGTTTATATTAAAACTAAATCTGTACATGAATTATTTTTATTAATATTCAAGTTTTCACTTCTGCCGGCACTCCAAGAGTGCAACCCGTCGTTTTTTTTTTGTTTTTAGATAGGCACATTTTTTTCCATTTTGAAAATACATCCATTTCCAGTTTAAGTTGCATCTGTTATTTATATTAAATACAGTGCCGTTTTTAGTTACATCATACTTAATGTGTGTTGCGAATTTCATAATGGACAAAAATATCGAACCAATAGTTTGTTTTAAGTTTTGCATCGCGGATGGAATTTCATGTTCGGAGTTAATAAAAAGGTTACAAAAGTCTCGACTTTATCAAAAACTTGTGTTTATTAGTTGTACAAAGTGTTAAAAAGTGGTCGAGATGTGATGGAAGATTTTCCTCGCTCTGGTAGCCCATCAACGCCTGCAACTGAATTAACATCGCAAACTTTGAGAGAGATAGCCGCCGAACTTTTTGTATCTCACGAGTCGATCCGTATCATTTAAATTAAGAAGTGAAATAATTGTAAAAAACTGCCATTTTATGTCTCGCTCCCTCCAAAACTACGATACTCTTGTTAATAATCACAGACTAAAGTAATCCTAGGTATAAGTTGACATACGGCCAATAGTAATAATCAATCCTAATCCAAAACTCGCTGTCCGAGATTGATATTTTGATCCATTTTTATGTTATCGCTTGCCAATAATATATCCGTGCAAAGGATAAATATGGGAATGAGGTATAGGATAGGCCGGCGGGTACGCAGCTATCTAGATTGCTTGAAATCCATTAGATTGAGATACATTATTAACATTGGCCGTTAGTCTTTTATACATACAACAATTTCAATAACAATGTAGAATTACACCTTTAAATATTTTTTTATGTCATGAGATAACAAACAAGCCACGGGCTCCTTTGCAGAATAGACCATCTGCCTTCCTGCCAGGCAGCTCGTAAAAGGCGAGCAAAGGTTTTACAGTCACTAACACCGTGAAAACTGACTAGGTGGTAGAGTTTCGCAGAGACTCGCCCGGATTGGTACCACCGCCTTATCTAATCCTGCCGCCATAACGTTTTGCCTTTGACGTGTTCCGGTTCGGAGGATAAGGTAGCTGGTAAACTTTTGCTCCAGGCCTTACATCCCGGCCTCAGGTTGGCAACGTTACCACCTTTGGTGTCTCTAGGCGACGTGAATTTCTTACCATCAGGACTTCCGTCTGCTTGTTTGCCTTCCAATATCATAAAAAGAAGATAACATAGACGGTGCTTGTGGCCGAGATAGGCTTATTATGCAAACCTACCGGCTACCTACAGTTTAGACCTGAACATGACACTGTCATGATAGTGGCAGGGATAGGTGAGGCGTTGCACCACAAATAGACACGATCCACCACTGTACCTTGTTGGCAATGACCTATTTCACCACTGCTCGCCTCTGACAAGCTGACCTACACGGAAAAAAACTTTCTTTCTATCTATATTAGTTAATAAGGCGGTATATTTTTATTTTAGCACTTGCCCTCTGCTTGGGATAAATTTCTATAAATTTTAAAGAAAGAAAAAATAGTCAGTCCTCAGTAGCTCAATTGGTTAGAGCATTCGTCGGCTTGAGACGAAAGGTTACAGGTTCAAATCCTGTCTGGGGCGAAGTTTTTTCTTTCTTTAAAATTTATAGAAATAAGGCGGTAATTTTAATATATATAAATTACGTGTCACGTTGTTTGTCCTCAATGGACTCGGAAACTACTTAACCGATTCCAATCAAATTTGCACACCGTGTGCAGTTTGATTTAACTTGAAAGATAGGATAGCTTAAATCTCAATTTATGATAAAAAAAAGTAGCATCCGAGCAAAGCCGGAACAGATAGCTAGTAGTGTAATTATTATCTATATATCATGTTTTTTTTAGTTACGTTTGGTGTGCGAGGAGCGTACTGAATTGACGGCAATCGTACAATCACAGCAACGGGATATCGCAGCCCTACAGGATGCTAACAATAAGGTATTTCAATTGTTTTCAAAAGTCATTTTTTTAAACGACGAACATTATAAGAGCTTCACCGATAGAGTGATATTTTTGTGATGGTCAGTTATTAATTTCTAACTCGGATAATACCCGATAGAGTGACATTTTTGTGATGGTCAGTGATTAATTTGTTTTAGTATTTCTTTGTCTGTTTTTAAACCCATGATGAAAAAATAGTGCTGTTATAAGTCTGACCTGTCTGTGTTTGTAGGTCTTTGGCATCATAACTTTTAAAAAGATGGACCGATTTCGATGTGTGTTTTCTTGTTTACAAACTTACGTGATCGAGGTGGTTCTCGGCTATATTACGAGTAGGTTTTGACGAGGGTTCTTTTTAATTATAGTGCTGTAATATGTATGTATATTACGTGGTTACTCTATATATTAGTACCCTTGAAACAGGTACAAATTAACGACTAAATTATAGTGATAGGTAAATAAAATTATATAAAATCTCGTTTGCGAAGAAATTAGTTTTATTGTTTCTTCTCCTCTTCTCCTGAATAGCTAGTTTTAGAAACGCTGATACCTTATTTACATTAGATAATGTAAAATTAAATTGAACTATAAACGTTTAAACGTTTGCGAAGAAGCTAGTTTTACTGTTTCTTCTCCTCCTCTCCTGAATAGCTAGTTTTAGAAATGCTGATAATATATTTACAGTAGATAACGTAATATTAAATTGAACTATAAACGTTTGCGAAGAAGTTAATTTTACTGTTTCTTCTCCTCTTCTCCTAAATAGCTAGTTTTAGAAACGCTGATAATATATTTACAGTAGATAATGTAATATTAAATTGAACTATAAACGTTTGCGAAGAAGTTAATTTTACTGTTTCTTCTCCTCTTCTCCTAAATAGCTAGTTTTAGAAACGCTGATAATATATTTACAGTAGATAACGTAATATTAAATTGAACTATAAACGTTTGCGAAGAAGTTAATTTTACTGTTTCTTCTCCTCCTCTCCTAAAGAGCTAGTTTTAGAAACGCTGATAATTTATTTACAGTAGATAACGTAATATTAAATTGAACTATATTTTTTTTGTTTAAGTTTAAGTTCGTTAAGAAACATGTAATGTAAATCGTTTCTCATTTACATTATAAAATATTTGCAAACCACAATGTAATAAATGTTGGTGTGATTAGGTATTATATAACAAGTTATTGACACAAATATTCAGCGAATAAATTATTTTAATTTCATTTAAAAGAAGGCGTTACTGAAGCCCGGTGAAAGTTCCTAAAATCGCGTACTCGTATTAGCATGATCAAGGGTTATACGTGACATTTTGTGAATATCACGTATATCCATCAGGGAAATGATTTATTGCTTTCATAGCATGTATATATATGTGATTACGCCATAGCCATTGTTTGAAATTAAACGTGAATGTATGAAATGTATTGTTATAATATTGGATGGCGATTGGACTGTAGAAAGCGTGTACTTCTGCCATCCTTTGAACATACATACTTATCTTCATGCAAAGTCCTTTACGGGCAGGCGAAGAATATCGAAAACCAAGTCTCACGATATTGGCAGACCTTCCTGGATTACACCTCTTTCATTATCCTTTTCATACAAACGTGCCGGTTTCGGTGATTTTCGACACCACCCTCGGATAATGTACCTCGGTACCTACATCCATCTACATTCGCATTGTATATTTACTTTGTCAATCATTCATCTGTCATTCATTCCACATGACCGAACCAACGGAGCATGCTTTTTCACATTTTAACAGCAACGGTTTCTTGCAAACTAATTATTTTTAGGATTTCTCTTGTTACGAATGCGGTCAGAATGCTTCTGCCATTCTATTGAGAATATAGATGTGTTGTCAACTTCTGACTAGGATGTTACAAGTTTGACAGATGTCAAATTTTTAAAATTTTTATCAAAAATATTAAAAGTTGGCTTTGGCTATAAATATAATATTGCAAAAGGACGACGAAAAAACTTCAACCAATTATAATTGTGCGATCATGTCTGTTCAATGTTTATTCGGCGCAACGGTCTAATGACAGCTTGGTACTGCTTAATAGCATCTATCTTTCACTTTTAAGCAATTTTGCAAGGATTTTAGTATGTCCGTGACGACATATGGCTTCTACCTACCAGTGAAACGAGGAAATGTTTTAGACGCATCCTAAATAAATATAAATGTCCCTGAATCTGAACTAGAATCACACAAAATTGACCTAACTCAAAAAGAAAACAAATTATATGCTTAAGTTATCGGTAGGGTTGTCAATTCTCGAAGGAATCAATCCGGGAGGATTTTTCATTTTATCAAATCGCGGGCAAGGGTGAAGTTTAAAAAAAATACTAAATACATATTTTTTTGTAAGCGTATAATGCTTTCAACTAGAATCTAGTATATTGTAAGGAGTATGATATAGCTCAAGCGGAGCGAACGATGCCGCAGAGAGAGATTTGAGTCCAAAGCCAAAAGCGAAGGTGGCAGATTTGATCTTGTTATTATTTATGACAGTAGGTAACATCCCAGAAAAAAAATCCGAAATATTATTGCATCCCGAGAGCTTGGGAGGGTAACCGTTACTACCGAATCACCCCGGGTATTCCGGGAACACTGGTTTTGGGTGTAAGAGAACAATATTAATACATAGAAGTACTTAAATAGACACCAGTATAAATTTGATAATCATACCAGTATAAATGCAGACATCAATGTTCATTATATAAATGTCTGCCCCCGTCGATGCTCGAACCCGAGCTTTGCAGAGTTAGGCTAACCTCTCGGTTAGCAAGGAGGTCTGTTTTTCTTTATCTTTTTATCTTCTAAATGTAATTTTTGATTGGATCACAGAAATGCACGTCCTGCGGCGTGGCAATATCCGAAGATCAGACTTCTAAACATATGTTCACTGAACAAGACTTAAGAGACATACTCCATGAAAGGAATGAGCTTAAGTTAAAACTACATAGAGCCGAAGAGCAACTCCAGACGCTAAATGCCGAGCAGCAACCGGATAGGTAAGAAAATATATAGGTTATGTACTAAGTGTTGGTGTGCCATAGTTTATTGTTAAACTGATGAAGCTATTGTTAAATCAACACAATTAAAAGTAAATAAAAAAAAAAACAAATATGAGAGCCTTTAACATAAGTTGTTACAGATTACGTTCGGTAAGTTACGTGACGAAATCTATGACACTTTTGGTCTAAAAATGTGTTTATCTTAGTTAACAATAGCGTCGCTGTACAAAGTTTTTACATAAATAATTTACAGGGACGGTAGCGTTTCCCCCCGATCATAGAAGACCTCGCCACGTGTTATTGGATCCCCCGGACCCAATAACCGCGGCAAACGCTATTCTCCCAACTCCAAACCGGAACACGACAATCTCACATCACCTTAACATAACACTACACCGTCGCCGCCGGTCTCGGCGACGAAGACCTCTCGCGCCTAACGCCGAGCCACAAATACTCCTCCACCAAGTCCACCCAGTAACCAGAACGCAGCACCAAGTCGAGGTACGGTCTCCCGGAAGACAGCCCTTGGTGCTGGCGTGTAGGTAACAGCCCAATCCATCTAAATAATGATGTCTCGGGCTGAGCACTCTGCTCGGCCCACAAAGTTCGGTGAAGTTGTAAAAAATCGAAAGATTAGCAACAAATTAGTCATTCAAAAAAAAAAGACGGTAGCGAGTATTGTAAACTTGACAACCCGTAAACTCATGGTTAGGGTTCAGTTGTAATACCTTGACGATTCCGTTGATAGTTAAAAGTGTAAGTGTAAGTGTAGTTAAAAGTGTTGTGGAAATGTAAGTTACACCTAATACTATTGTTACACTTTCACGCGAAAATTACTTAACTAATCATCGTGAAACTTTGTACACATTTTACTGGAGTTAAAGAAAGTATCTTCACGCCCATATCCCCTAAGAGGTAGGCAGAGGTACAACCAAGGCACCCACGACTAGCCGA
>NJDC01002312.1:422954-438293 GCA_002245475.1 Calephelis virginiensis
GATACTTTTTCAACGCCTTAAATGCGAGTGAAGCCACGGGTAAAAGCACCCAATGGCCACCAATTCATTAAAGGAAGAGTTATATTTACAAAGTTATATTTTTTTGTTTAAAAAAAAAACAGTTTTGAATGGACGTTTTTCGAGCTCCAATTTTGTACTTGTTACTAGTTTTTTTTTTTCAAACCTGGAACAAACCTTAACACCAGAAATTGAAATTCCGAAGTTGACATATTATCGACTTTCATACATATTTTTGAAGTGAAACTTCTTTAGAATCGTTGTGATTTCGAAACGGGTGCAACGGAAAAACGACAGGTAAGAGACACAAATATATATTCATCTCATTCTTTTGCAGGTAAGAGACACAAATATATATTCATCTCATCCTTTTGTCGATTTACTGAAGTTCACTTCCAACACTTCCAGTTTGTTACCAACACAAACCCATGAAGAGGATGAGCGTAAAGACTTTGATACGGAAAACCGCGTTCTAATTCTGTATGAAATTTCTCTCATTTCCAGCACCAGCTCGGACACATCGCTGTCTGTGAGCACGACGGCTGCGGACGACGAGGCCCCAGTTCAAGGTCCTCTGCCTGCGGAACCTGACGACGCACCTTGGAAGCGAAACAGTGGAATCAGGAAGTTGTGAGTATACTTGCTTTATTTCGGTCCAGGTATTTGATAAGTAGCACCCATCTATTAAAGAATACGCCTGGTATGCTGTTCGGATCAACTTATTAGATATAGCAAGTGACGTCATTAAGGGCGCCGACTTTTTAAATATATCAAGGGCGTTTTTTTTTTAATGCAAAGCACGTCTTTTGTCGAGCGTTCTTTCATGTTCACATTCTAGTAATAACAAAAAAATGAAATGCTTTATTTGTAATGAGGATCTAGTGCTAAAAGAACAGCATATCTCGTTTACTTAGATTATGGTAGAAATAAACAACGAATAAGTCATGTCAAAAAAATTATGTATCAGATTTTATTTTTTACCTCTTTTATTTTACTTGAAAGAAAGAAAGAAAATATATATAAAAGTATCTTCACGCCCATATCCCCGAAGAGGTAGGCAGAGGCACAACCAGGGCACCCACGACTAGCCGAAGATACTAAGTCCCACAATGTGATAGGTGGCAAGCCTATCGCCAACCGGGCACATTTCCAAACCCGGCCAACATTTTTTTTATTAGAAAATTGGAAAAATTCAATTTTCTTTGTGTTGGCCGACCCGGGATTCGAACCCGGGACCTCATGCAGTCGGACCGCTAGACCACAGAGGCGACCACAGAGATCTTTTATTTTACTTGAAAGAAAGAAAGAAAATATATATATTTGCGGAATATGCGTGTTGAAATTGTTACAAAATTATTTAAGTTTTCCAACATATTCTACCACATTGTGGTATGCAAATATTTTAATATATTTAAAGGTGATTATTTAGTTATATACACAATGTTTTAATATTCATACAACAAATAGTTTTATTCTTATTACAATTTGAATTATAACTTAAAAACAATTTTAAAATGTTAATAAATTTAACCCTATTCCCACAACCTTATATTTGCTCAGAATAGGGCAAATAGTTGTTATTTTTTGTATGATAATGGAAGGTAAACAAGCAGACGGATTTCCTGATGGTAAGAAATTCACGCCGCCTAGAGGCACCGAAGGTGGTAATGGTGCGTTGCCAACCTGAGGCCGGGGTGTTAGGCCCAAATCATAGGTAAGGTTACCGGCTACCTTACCCTCCGAACTGGAACGCCTAAGCCTTGGACGTTATGGTGGCAGGAATAGGTAAGGCGGTGGTACTAATCCGGACGAGTTGCTGCGAAATTCTACCACCTTTATTATATTAGGATGTCACGGTGTTAGTGACGGTAAGCCTATGCTCGCCTTTTACGAGCTGCCTGGCAGGATGGCAGATGGTCTATTCTGCAAAGGAGCCCGGACCAACAGGGGGAAATGAAACAGTGAAAAAAATATCCTATGTCCTTCTCCTATTTGTAAGCTACTTTCCCATCAATTTTTAGTTAAATCGTTTTCTTCAGTTCTTCTTTCTTCAGTTATAAATAGTGTAACTAAAAGTATCTTCAAAGTATCTTCACGCCCATATCCCCGAAGAGGTAGGCAGAGGTACAACCAAGGCACCCACGACTAGCCGAAGACACTAAGTCCCACAATGTGATAGGTGGCAAGCCTATCGCCAACCGGGCACATTTCCAATCCCGAACAACATTTTTTTAATTAGAAAATTGGAAAAATCCCATTTTCTTTTTTGTTGGCCGACCCGGGATTCGAACCCGGGACCTCATGCAGTCAAGTCCAACACCCGGACCGCTAGACCACAGAGGCGATAAGATTTAGTGTAACTAACTTTCTTTTATATGATATATAGATTGCCGTTGACATGATTTGTTCGTAAATATTTGATGGAACTGCTGACATACTGATAGGATTTTTTTTAATTCAGTTTTTTTTATTCCTCGTACAAATTGTTGTGAAATCATGTAATAGTTGTTACGTTGTTTTCGTGAAGTGCCTTATAGTTTTTATCCAAATTAGGTAGAAGCTATACCTATGTCAAAAGTGTCCATTTCTTTGCGGAAAACGTCTATTAAGGTTACGTGCTTGCTCTCTAATTAATCTATATGTTTGAATATATCGAACTATGTACAAATATACTTAAATATGTACTATAATACCCTACTAAAGTACCCCTGATCTGTGAGGCTGAGGTAATTTTATAACAAGTTTGGACTTTGGATATTATTTATTCCATAAATATCATTTTAATTTGTATAGGCTTTTATCGTAGGCATCAAGCGATTGTTAATTATGTCGTTTAATAGTTATCCATTTGTATGCACTTATGACGTGACTTGCATTTTATCACTTATAAATCTGTATATTAATACGTGATGCCAAAACTATGGACCGTTTTAAGAAAATTGCGCTGACGGACGAGTATAAAATTTAGCACACTTATAGTTTATGTGTAGGAGAAATGCAGAACGCTAATATTTTTCTATAATAATGCTTAAAAAGAATATTAAATCAATAAATAAAAAATTACCCACACTACCAAGCATTTGACATACACAAACAAATATATTAATGATAACGATAAAAGATCACAGATGGCGCACTAAAAAGTTTGGAAACAAAGTTGAGAAGCTTGAGAAATGAAGATGGCGTTCTTATCAACAAGATATTAAAATTTGGTATGGTCGAATTTTGACCAATGGGCGACCACTAGTTTATTGTAATCGATCTAAGTATGTTTATGCATTGCATAAATAATTTGGTTACTATAAATATCCTAGATCTTTTTGAAGACAAAAAAATTGAATTATTTAAATGGTTTTATACCTGCACATTTTTGATATGTCGTTAATAGCAGCAGTTACCTTAGATTTTGCAAAATGTAATAATAACATATTCGAAAAAAACGAAGTTAGAGAGCAAGTACTGACTTTAATTTTCTTAGTTATGCATGTTTACGTAATTCGCATAAACTTAGAATTTATTATTGCAACGCACAGTTCTAATTTATGTTACTCATGGTACTTGGTAAAAGTTAATCGATATCTTTAAATCCAAACACTTGTACATATGAATCTCTCTTAATGGGCTTCTTTTTTTCTATCTATTCTAAATGCCCAACTTGAAAAAGTTGAATCACTAACATTTAATCAATCTTCGCCTCTTACACTGTTAACGGGATGGTGTAAGAGACGAATGGGATGGGCTACTCAATTAATAATGAGTATGATACAAGTGGTTTTTTTTTATTTAAAAACTTCACAATTTAAAACTTTTTGTTTTTTTTTTATTGCACGTATCAGCATGATTTATATTTTTTTATTATTAAATGTATAAAATAATGTAATTCATGATTTGACTAACTCTATTGGTGTGGAATCAATCATATCAAAGGTGTTCATATTATCATATGCAATCAGTTATTTAAATACATTAATTGTTGAAATCACTTCTTCAGGCTGTTTAAAAATATTTTTCAGTCAGGGACACAGGATATTTTAATGCTGACAAAATTTTCTATAACCCTAATACTATTTACCATCAGATACACTCTAAAACTATGTATCTTAAATAAAAAAACCTACATAAATTTGGAAAACTTTTAAGGAGACATTTTAACCAACCTAAATTTTCTATTTGGTAATCTGCAATATCCAAAGCTGGACTAAATCCCTGTTTAGAGTCGTGAGACATTATTTGACATAATTATAGATCTTGCGATCCAAAACACAAAAGATATTTTAGTTTATATTATTATACTGTTTAAAATGTACTATTCAATGTTATATCATATTAAACATTTTTGAAAATTAATGTTATATAATATAAAAAAAATTGAAAACAATTTTTAAAAACTTCAACTCTTATAAAACTATTCTATAAAACTTCTAAATGAATATAAAAATATATTCTCCCCATTTTTATTTAGTTAATATTTTTACTACATAAATTTATTGCTATGCCCACACTAACATTGCGTCACTTGGGATGAAACACTCAGATTCAGAATCTATAAAATAAACACCTACAATCACAATACTAAACATGCTTATAGTTGGTTCTGGTACATTTTTCTTTTATATATTTTGGCTCTTATTATTTGTACGCATGGATATCATTTTCGTTACATCTGTTTTTTTTTTTCAAAATTTTTACCAATTGTGTTTTAGGTGCGTTGTTGTTTATAATTATGGAAAATGAGACCAGGGCCGAAAGAGATCAGAATCACGGAACCATCGTAACACAAATCACGGAGCACGGCATGGAATAAGTAAAACACACACAAATGCTTTTTGCTTGGAAAGCCTATCATTCCTGTCTGCGATCTAAAACTTCATTTATTACTGTTTGGGGAAATAAAATCATGAGCTGTTTGTAAAAAGTGCTAGATACATTTACGCGTTATATTTTTTTTCACATACCTAGTAATCAGAATATTTATTCAACTTTACATAAGCTTCATTTTGTAATTAGTAGAAATCGACGGTAAAAAGTACAAAAAATCAGATAAAAACTTCAATCAAATAAAAGAAAACAATTCCTTAATTTTTTGTAATAAAATTTTATCTTCTCTTGTGTTTATTTCAATGTTTGTATTTTTTTTTAATTCAATTTAAAATATAGCTATTTATCTTGGACACGGAAGATCTGATGTCTTGTTACATATTTGGCCAAACTTTTATGGCTTTCCTTTTCTAATTGTTATTACAGCTGTTTTCTAAGACTTCTATTTTCAAAAAGCTTCCCATCTCGTCTCGATCCTTATTGCATTCATTTCCCCACCAAGTTCAAGTACATCACGGGATATCCTTACAATGTAAAATATGTAGCAATTCAAAAAAAAATTTGCAAATATACCACTATGTTTCTGCTATTATTATTCTAAAACAAACTAACGTAAGATGTTACAATACAACACTAGTTTGATGTTACAAAATTCAATATTTTTTTTATTAATTACATAACTAAATTCAATAACCTTTTTGCATTGAAAACGGTTAACCTCTCCGTTTAAGATTTTCTGACTGGCCTGTCTGACCCTTGCACATCTATGTCATAAATTTTTAAACCTCCCATTTTTGTACAAATTCATTCATCTTGCTTTCACATTTATGTTTATTTTTTTTGTAAACCTCTCTATTTGAGTTTTTAGAGTGCTTTTATTTTTGTTGTTCTTATTTTATTTTGTGTTTGTTTTAATTCCGTCCTGGGTGACGCGCGGCTAGATTTTGGCTGGCCTTGACCTCAAGAGACCAAGTCCGTCGCTCGCCGCCGCCGCGTATCTCTTTCGGCCCTTGGTACTGATTTTGATGGACTCAAGGTATTATTTATGCTTAGGAATAACATTATGTGCTTTTGGTGTTTTAGTTGTAAGATTGAGATTGTCGTCTCAGAAATTTTTTACACGTTATATCCTTTCGTCAGATGTTTTTCGTCGAAAAGTCTCTGTATAACTTTATAAAGTTTGGCAAACGAGACTTTTCGGCGTTAGCATTGAAGACTTATGTCTGTGCGTAAAGATGAATTGACATTAGCTTTAAGTCAAATAATATTTTCTTTTTGACCGTAACTTGTGCCATGATTCTGGATCTATTGCTTTTTGTTCAAAAAAATAAAATAAGGGAATATAAAAAAAGGAGCACACCTATTTCCATACCCATATACCCATTCAAATTGATTCATCCATAAACGTCCATAAACATTTTAAGTGCTGCCCCTTTTTTTTAAAGGATGTACTTTAAAAGATGGTATGGAACAGATTAGAAGAAAGCATACTTTTTAGTAAATCGATCATGGGTATAGGGCAGTTTATTTAATAGGAAGCTCTGTTAAAATTATTTTATTACTTAATAATACTCTAGTCGGTAGGCGGCTATCTTCTATGTTATAATTTTAATATAAAGCTATATATTTTATGTTGTAAACTATACAACTGAAAAGGAATCCTAAACGATATTAAACTTGGCACAATTGCAGCAAAATAAGCCAAACAAAAACATTTATAAAACAAATATCAATTTTTTGCTGTACTGTTTATATACTGTACTCTGTGTTAATTTTTGGAGCCACATTGTTTTGTAGGTAATCAATTTGTTAATGTGTTATATTTAGTCGAAAAAAACGAAATTACTTGGTATTAATTATTAATTATATTTTACTATAAATTTTAAAGAAAGAAAATATCCCAAGCACAGGGCAAGTGCTAAAATAAAAATATATTTTACTACTATTATTATAACACTTACTGTACTATGCTATTACACTATTAGATTAATTATCATAATATTATTACAATAAGTAATAATATTCCCTCTAAGACCGCTTGTGACACTGATCCATCGTCATGTATAAATTGAACGCCTCTGTTTTGAGTTTATGCACTACTTGTTTTAGGTTCGTTTGTTTCATTAAGGCCAAGAACTCACGGCGCGGTTTGTGCCCGCTGCGTTTGCGGACCCGCAGCTTCTATAGAATAGGGCTGAGCACTCTGCTCGGCCCACAAAGTTCGGTGAAGTTGTAAAAAATCGTAAGATTAGCAACAAATTAGTCATTCAAAAAAAAAGCTTCTATAGAATGTAAATTGCAACAAGTAAGAGCACATTTCACGCAATTCATAACCCGCAGCACCCGCGATTGTTCGCAGCCCGCTCGTAGAATCGTACAAGTTTGAGGGTTATGAATTCAAGCGTGACTGCAACCGCACAAGTAACCGGTCTTGATTTTTGAAATAAAACCGCAGTTCCGCGACCGCGGTGGGCGCTCCGTGAGTTCTTAGCCTCAGATGTACAACTGATCCTTTAGGCGACTAAGAATAAATGTTGTTAATAACAATTGACGTGGGTGGATAATCTTGTTGTGTATGTGTGTAAACACATTGGAGGGACGTTCAGAAAGAAACTATATGATCTCCATTGAGGTAATTTTGTGGTCCGCAGTTTTCGCAAGCTCTTTGTTGAGTCTGATATCTCCGTGGGCGCATTCCCCCGGCGGCCCCTGTCGGCGCTCGGCAAGGGCTCCGCCCCCGCCGGACCCGCCTCCGCCCCCGCGTAGACACTCCGACCCCACCACACGCAACACTAACACCGCAACGACCAACACGCAAAAGACAAACAGACGATTCTCTGAAATCAAACACAACAAACCCGAAATAGATTTAAGACAGGAACTACTCAGCTTAAACCTCAACAACCGCGAAGTAGATAACTGGCTCGGTAACAAATTCGACGAGAAAGATGAAGAAGATTACGAAGAGGACTTTAGATTTGATCATGATATACCACTTCAAAGATCGATTTCTCTAGACCGCGGTATTGAAATATTCAATTATTTAATGACATTAGGATCTACGTTTTCTGGTAGTAGTGCCTCGGGTTCCATGTGGACGGTTGAGTCGTATGACGATCCTAATTTACGTTTTGAACAATATAGAAGTTTTGAAGATATTCCAGCTTCTCCTATAAAAGCGAAAAGTCGGCATATATCTTTGGATATGACTAATAATCCTGCTATTTCAGTATTAAAGCAGACTTATAAAGGCATTGAGACAGATACAGGCACAATATCACCGCAGGTCAGGAAATTGCAAAAGACATTCTCTTTTAAAAACTTTGACGATTATAAAGATTCGTCTAAAAGTTCCATTGAAAATTTAGATGACGATAAGGCGGAGGGGAGTGTGATTAGAAGTAACTTCCCTATGTATAGAAGTATTGCTGTAGAAGAAAAAGGGAAAGACGTGAACTCGCGTCAAAGAAGAGTGGGCGTCATAAAAAACGAGTGGGATGAAAAAGCTCATAAGGACTTGAAAAAATATGCTTTAGTTAAACACAACTATATAAACTTTAAAAGTTGTGAGGATTTAATAAGTCAAAGTAAAAGCGACACTCCACGTCGCATGAGTCATTCGAATTCTACTTCAAACATTACTAAAGCAGTCATTGGATATGAAAGTAGTAATATTTATAACAATATTCGTAAACTGCAAAAAAATTTGTCAAATCGTGCATTTAACCTTGAATCAGAAAAAATACCAGCGATTGTTGAAACTGATACTAATATTGATGGCGGAGTTAATGTTACAAACTTCCAAAGTAGTGTACTTCCACCTTCCAGTGTAGTAGTAGATGAAATAGTATGTAATTGTCGCATTTGTTCAGATGATGAAAGTGACGGTAAATCGTTTCTAAGTAAAAGTATAAGTAAGATTTTCATAAAATTAGTTTCATACAAAAATTTCGGCAAGAAGATTACGTATTGGGATGAAAATAGTAATGCAAAAGAAAATGAAATGTTTACTTGTATTATTTATCTTTTGAAATGGTTGTTGGGTCTTTGGCTTAGGCATTTAGACCACAGACAACATAATCTCTGTGGTTCATAAATTATTTGTTGTCATTGAAGGTAATCGTAACGTTCCATTAAATACATCCATGGTCAATTCACTTAAAACAACTGTTTTGATTTCAGAAATTATGTAAGAAAACTCAAAGGTTTTTTAAGCCTTAGAATATGTTTTGTACATGTTTTAATTATTCGTGAACACTTCAAAGTTTATAATTTGACTTGTCTGGTATTGTGTAAATCAGCGTGGCCTCCAAAAGGGACTTACCATTGCCCAGCCTTAGTATTTCAATGGCAGGAGGTATGAACAATACTAAACTTGTAGCTCTATTTTCGGTGGTAAACCAATGGTACATTACTGGCATATTACTAAATACGCATAAGATCGACGAAAAAAATACAATGCCAAATGACATCAGCGTACACAATGCACAGATTATGTAATCTATATTTATAAGAAACGTACTCGTCTAGTGCTATTTTTTTAGTATAAAAAAAATAGTATTGTGGCAGTATACACTGCCACAATACTATTTTTTTTCGCTAAGGTTGTTAATATTTGTGATAAAATAATACTCTTACTGACAAATGACTGCGTACATAGTTCATTTGTTCGTAAGATTTATGCTTATTATAATTGTTTTCATTATGTTTGTTTTGGTTTCATTTTATGACGACAAACTTTTTTTTTTTTTTATTAAAAGTTATTTGTATTAAAATAATACATATTTTACAGTTATTTTAGATTGCAAAATATTGATTGATCACAAAGATATAATTTAATCAAAGTATTATTATTTATGTTACACTATTATTTTTACGTTTTGAAATTGTAATTTTTTTATTATTGAACCATAATGTATACGTATTGCATATTTTTAATAACATAACAATTATTTTATATTTAAATCGTCACTACAAGTATATGTAATATACAGTATGTATTATTTTATAAAAAGCAAAATTTAAATATTAGTAATACTTTTGGTGCATCTAAAAACCTCATGTAGACAACCTTTCACATACAAAATGTATAATCTGACCAACACAATCTTGGGCTGTGTGTTTTTAATGTTTTAATGATATTTAGTATATGTATCATTAGTGAATAATGTTTAATCAGATAATTATTGGGTAGAACATCTTAGTATACTTACATCTTTTTGTTTTGGTATGTAAGTGTAAACTGAACTGGCTATGCCATAGACACAAAATCTATATATTAATACGGGATGCCAAAACTTTGGAGGAGTATGACATTTGGCACACTTATAGTTTATGTGTAGGAGAAGTGCAGAACGCTAATGTTTTTTAATGATAATGTTTATAAAGTGCATTAATTAAAAAAATAAAACATTACCTACACGTACTACCATGCATTTGACACACACAAATAAATATATTGATGATAACGATAAAAGATCACAGATGGCGCACTAACTATTCAGGAAATAAATTAGTTGGTCTTGAAAAATGAAGATGGCGTTCTTATCAACAAGATATTAAAATTTATTATGATTGAAATAACATTCTAGGATAATCTATAGTTTGTATAAGATGTTCTACACTTTACATTTTACTAGTGTTTAAAAAATAATATTGTTAAATGTGAACTGTATAATGTGAATGTTTAGAAGTTATTTCTATCCCAGTAACTAGATCTAGGACTTTCTGGTTTTATAAGACTGCGTCTACACTTGCAAGTTGAAATAAAAAAAACATAGTTTCTGCGTGCACACGTATTTACTAAAATATATTGTACTCAATGAAAATTTTGATATTGGAATGATTAAGAATGATATTAAGTTATTAATTAAAAAAAACAATTAAAAGACGTGTTTGTTAAAACAAATACCTACGGTTTTTATTTTGTTTATTCTCAAAAAAATCAACTTACTTTGCGAACGTAAACAGCTTTCTCAAACAAATACATCATAACTTTTACAATAGATGTCTACAATTCATAGCTTTTTTTTTTGGAGTACTCTTTTTCGTTTTAAATAATATTGCTTGTGTGAACTATATACTAATAATACCTTTTTTTATTAGAATTTAATTTTATAAATTATGTTACCTACTGATACATACTAAACTATTAATTCTAATCATTTATTTAACTTTTGACTACAGATAAAAACATTATCTTCTTCTTTTTTTACACGGATAACTTCCAATCGTTTCTCACGACATAATAATGTCAAGTATAAAATAAAAAATACATCATCATGATACGGATAAAAGAGACAGCTATATTAACTTCATAGATTTGACAGATATCAAAAGTTATATAAATGGTTGGACTGAGTATAATTATATTTACGTTTTAATAAGAAACATTATATAATTCGATATTCTTCGCATTAAAACTGTTTTAGCCCGTATATATTTGTTATAAGTGTAAGTGCAGTCTTAGTTTTGCATTTTGTTAGATGGCTTTTGGTTTTAATTATTTTTTACGATGTATTCTTATTCATAAAACGTTATTGAATATTAAATTACAACTTAATAAATACTAGCATTGTTTTAAAACTCGGGTTTGTTTTGACTTTTGTTGAGGTATAAAGTTTCAAGGGTTGTATTTGCATGCACAGGTGATAGACAATCAAAAAATTTGCATTGTGAATTTATCAATTTTAATTGCATGATTTTATCGATTTTGATATTTATTATGTAACTTTATCAAAATCTTTGCAGATGGTTTTTATGGCTGTTACAATGTACCTTTAAAAGGTTCACAAGAAAGAGGTCAGTAAATTAAGTAGTTTCCGAGTTGTTCACAACTAAAATTATCAAGCATTATCTATCTTTATTTTCAAATCTAGACAATGAATAACTTGTTGGCCAAAATATTCCGAATTTAACTTCAGTGTGGCCTAATTTTAAAAGTGAACCTATACGACGATTATGATAATTGCAATTAATGTTTCTATTTATGTTTTAGTATTTGACAATAACTTGAGCGTTCCATGAACACACATTAATGGTTACTTGGATGTAAATCTAGAAATGTAGATATAGAAATTGATAGAACTTTTGAAAACAATAGTGATATTTTACTTCCTAAACTAGAAATATTGTCACAAGGTTTCTGAACTTTAAAATGGTTAGATTGCATCTGTACCTTTCGACACTCAAAATATTGTAATTCCTAATTTTTTTCTGTAATATAAGTTAATTATTATTATTATTTAAGAGTACCATTCCAGTAAGCAGTTTCACAGCGTGGATCGCTAAATATTTTTTTAAATTGAATGAGATAGATGACTGATAAATAGTATGGATTTTCGTATTTTAAAAAAATAAAATAATTTTACGAATTAAAAAAAATCGATAAAAAATAATAGATGTCAATGATTATGTATCTCCTCTCTTTTAAAACGTAGTTTCACTTAAATTGTCAAAACTGATTTGAAGACGACAGATATGTTATGTATTATATTCATAAAGAAACAGAAATTGCTGGTTATAAGTATTTGAAGCCATAGGTAATAATAGCTTCAAAAATAAATATTCTAATATCTTTTTTTAAATTGATTTAATTGATTTTTCAATTAAAAAACTATAATAAACAAGAGCTTCAATCGTAACAAATTACATTTGCTTTATCAATCGACACATAAAGCAACGGTTTATTTATGAGTTGCTTGATTTTCAGAGTGTAAGTCGAAAACATAGTTGAGAAAAAGAAACGTAATAGAACAGACGAGGTTTGGTAACACTATAATTTATCTCTGTTTATCTCGAAAGAAATGTGTGCGTTTAAAATTTCATATTATACAATTGACGAAGACTTTAAGCCCAAGAACTCTCGGAGCGGTTTATTTCAAAACTCACGAGACCGCTTTTTGTGAGGCCACATATCCGTCTCGGTCAAAATCATGGCCCGCAAACTTGTACAATTCTACCGCCCAGCGGGAACCGCAAACAACCGCGGGTGCTGCAGATGTAAAACGCGTCGTGAAATGTGCTCTTACTTTTTGCATATAAATCTACATAATACAGAACTTCTGGGTCCGCAGCCGCCGCGAGCACGGGTAATAACCGCTCCGTGAGTTCTTAGCCTTAAAGTGTGTTTGTAAAACGTTAAACCATAAAATTTGTCATCTACCCCATTCTAGAATTTAGTTTCAGAAAGTGATTGATGTATGTAATGAAAATAAAGTGTGTTAATACAATATTTATTTGCAATGTTTTTTACAAATACTTTGAAATAAGCTATGCACTTAATTTTACGGTTATATTATTTCATTTTATGCTAGTCAAAGTACTACATTGTACTAGAAGTAAGATGCAACATGGGAAAAAAATTACAGAACTGTCTTTATTATTTTTGCTGTCGATTTTAACTTTTCTTGTATTGTAAAATGATTTTCAAAAATATCCTTATTTGTAAGAGGAAATTAAAGTTGTATTTCTTTTTTTTACGATTTTATAACATTTTCACCAGTTTTCGTGTCATCTAAAAGTTTTATGTTATCGATTATGTTAATTAGACAATTATGTGAAACAATTACGAAAATAAGTTGACGGCGTCAAATTAATAAAAATATGTTATAAATGAACTATTTTTTATTTGTCTATATTTTCAGATTAAGATTAACTGATATACAATGTGAATGTGGAGATATGTAGGTAACGACCAATTTGATTGGGTACTATCCGGGGATGGTGAAAAAAGTCTCCGAAACGGGCATGTTTCTACGAAAAGAGTAGGGATATGGTGGTGACATTTGGTACTATTACACTGTCAGACGTGCAAGGGACTTGGCGTTAAGATACGTTTGTCTATTTATATTTTCACCACATAAATTTCTTTAAAGGCATAGAAATAACCCAAAACTTTCAAGAAAATTGGTACAAGGTATAAGACTTGTTTGCTATTCCATTATGTGGTAGAATTTAAAGCTGATGTAGGAAAACTGCTTGCCGCAATATGTTCAACTTCGTAAAACTGCCGCATTATACCAGTTAATTTGATTAAAGAGCTGTTATTGAAATATCGAAAGTGTCATTTGAAAATACCAAAAAAAATACCTATTGAGTAATTCAAACATGCGACTGCTATTTTCTATTAATAAAGCGATGAATAAAAATCGTATTAATAAAAGAATAATCGTTTTTTTAATAATCGATTTTTTTTCACATCCATTGACTATCGTCAGGACTGTCATCGAAATTAAACAATTTCTTGCTTACTCTTATATGAAGATTTTACATGGACTTTTTTGTAATAAGATAGCAAACAAGTAAACAGTTAAGAAAGAGTGGGATTGAAAGAAAGTGTTGGTGTTAAAATGCGAAAGGGCTCGCTCCGCTGGTTCGGTCATTTGGAAAGAAAGACAGATGAAAGATAGACAAAGCAGATATACAATGCGAATGTGGATGGATGTACCCGGGGAGACCAAGGCTGACATTTCACGATCAGATCAATCGGATATTATCCGAGGGTGGTGTCAAGAGTCTCTGAAACCGGCGTGTTTGTATGAAAAGGGTAATGAATGTGAAGGAAGCCAGACAGATTTGTCAGGATCGTGAGGTTTGGCCTTCGATACTCTTTGCCTGCCTCGTAAGGGACTTGGCGTGAAGATATGTATGTATGTGTTGAAAACAATACTAATTCACATTTTCTTAACTTGTAGTAAACAAAAAATATTTTATCGGATAGTGCTAGTCTACCAGCTACTATAACCTCTGGACCGAAACATTATACTGTCTTATGCCCGGTTTCTATAATCAACGAAACTCAATCCGTAAGTTTAGCCATTCGTAGTTTGTTGAAAAGTAATGGAGCATTACTCATATTTTTAAAAGAATGTTCTGAGTTAAAAGTAAACTAAAGTATCTTCACGCCCATATCCCCGAAGAGGTAGGCAGAGGTACAACCAAGGCACCCACAACTAGCCGAAGACACTAAGTCCCACAATGTGATAGTTGGCAAGCCTATCGTCGACCGGGCACATTCCAATCCAAATTCCAATCCCGACCAACATTTTTTTTATTAGAAAATTGGAAAAATCCAATTTTCTTTTTGTTGGCCGACCCGGGATTCGAACCCGGGACCTCATGCAGTCAAGTCCAACACCCGGACCACAGAGGCGTTCTGAGTTAACTGTCTAAATCGAGCAACCGTTGTTAGCAATCTTACTAATCGTACAAAATACTACTATCCGTAATCACAACTCGTTTCTTGAATATAGCAACCGGGCGTTAATGGTGGCTGGAATAGGTAAGGCGGTGGATCCTCACCATGCAACTTGCTATACTAGTGGTTATCATGATGTGGTTTAAATAACTCTTTTAACCTATACTTACAATTTTAAGAACTGCAGGCAGTTCTGTCTGTCAGGACAGAAAGGTAGTTTCTTCTACAAAGGGAACCCGGACTATCACGGGAAGAACTGCACTATCAACGTCTAAAATCCGACCTAGTAGTGAGTGTAATAGTGT
>NJDC01002315.1:8740-22110 GCA_002245475.1 Calephelis virginiensis
TGTCCTGGCTGTGCCTCTGCCGATATCTATTGGGATATGGGGGTTAATGTCCAAGCTGGACATTAAAGATTAGCCAAACTAAAAAACCCAGAATATGATTGGTGGAAAATCTATCTCCAGCCGGATGACGTGGATTTTTGAGGTGCCCGACCTGGAATCGAATCCTGAACTTCATGTAATCAATTTTAATATTGGATCACTACACCATAGAAGCAATATTAAAATTTTTGTCTTAAAAATTAATTTACTGAAGCTGTTTTAAATTGACAACCATTTTATCTATATCTAGCTGTTCCTGCGAATTTTGTTACATCTCTTCAGTTTGTATGGGAGAAATTAAAATATTCGTAATCGCAGGCAAACGGGATAAAAAGTATCCTATATCCGTTTCCTAGTTCTAAATTACCTCGCTATCAATTTTTAGCTAAATTGGTTTAGCCGTTCTTGAGTTATAACACGACTTTCATTTGTTACTATACACTAGCTGTTGCCTGAGGCGTTGCCCGCGTGGTTAATAGTCCTACAGGATATTTCTGTCTTTTATCCCACAGGTATTTTTTTCGGAATAAAAACTGCCCTATACATTATTTCAAGTTATCCTCTATTTGTGTGCCAAATTTCATGAAAATCAGTTAAGCACATTTTGCGTCAAGGAGTAACAAATAAACATACAAACTTTCGTATTTATATTATTAGTTGGATATTTATATTAAACTATAGAAGAGTGAATTGTATACACTGAAAATATTTTAAAAATTAGGTAGGTGCTGGCGACTTAATGTTTTTTTTTATGAAATTGGAAGGCAAACAAGCAGACGGATTTCCTGATGGTAAGAAATTAACGCTACCTAGAGACACCAAAGATGGTAATGGTGCGTTGCCAACCTGAGTATGTTAGGCCTCGAGCAAAAGTAAGATTACCGGCTACCTTACCCTCCGAACACGTCATGACGTTATGGCGGCAGGAATAGGTAAGGCAGTGGTACCAATCCAGGCGAGTCGCCGCGAAACTCTACTACCTAGACAGATGTCACGGTGTTAGTGATGACAAGCCTGTGCTCGCCTTTTACGAGCTGCTTGGCAAGAAAGGCATATGGTCTATTCTGCAAAGGAGCCCGGACCAACACGGGGTTTGTCGTCACTACGATCACAAAATGATAATTCAGACTCCAACATTTCTTTTCTTCTTCTTTGCTTGATTTTCTGACAGATCCAATAGTTGATGACTGTGGGCTAGGGAACAATTTGTTTTTGCTGCTTATCTTGTTTTGACGCTAAACTTATTTATAACTGAGCTTTATAAAAAGCTATGATATTACAAGCTTTGCCAGCTTTTCTGACACGTTTAGACACTTCCCTTTTTAATTACGGGTGAGGTGAAATAGCTTCAGGGGTAATAAGAATTTTTCAGAAAATATTTTTCTTCTTGGTGGTTAAACGTTGACTATTGGGCGATACATTTTATAGTCAAGACTTGGTTCTTGTACAGCAGATATCTCGTGGCATTCACATTGCTTTTTGTCCCATGTTTTTCGTTTTTTTTTACTGGTGAGGATCGCAAATATATCTTTTATAGAGAGAAATAGTAGTCAACAAAATTAAATACTTGAGGTCCTATTTTGGAATACTATTCCATATTAGGCCCTATAAAATATTCCATATTACGAGCAATGTAATGGCAGGAAGAAAATATATTTTTTATATTTTTATTATTAAAAAATCGTAAAATGATAATAATGATTAAAAACTACATACCTTTGGTTAGATGTTTATCCATTTATTCTTAGATATTCTTGTGAGAATAAAAAAAGCAGGTACAAGTAAAACTTTCGTAAATATCCAATTGATATCGCGTTAACAGTATTACTCACTCTCATGTGCGTCTAGTGCACCCGGCTCTAAAACGCATATCGACCGTCGAACTTGGGCAGCGGGAGTGGTAACATGACACACGTTTGTAATATTCTTTGCGCTTAATTTTAGAAATATTACGATAATCCATATTAGAGACGTATTCCATATTCGGTCACTTTCCCATATTATTATTCGTCAGTAGATGTCAGGAAGAGTCATATTTTTCAGTTCAGTATAAATAAAGCTAGACAACTATGTTGTTGATTGACTGACTGACTGACTGACTCACTCCGAATTGTTCTCCCAGTTGCCGTAGTGCTAGAGTCACAGTGTTGGTACCGTCTGATAGAGGATGGTCTCAAACTACCCAGAAAAATCCGAAACCTTGGAAATGTAGACCTGGCAAAAAGTCGGTAGACGGCCTGCCAAAACAGTGAAACCTAACGAAACCATCCAAAATGGCGGAAACAAGATGGCCGCGATACAAACTTGATTTGTCTATTGCGTCTTAACCGTTGTAGCTAAAATTTGCTTTCTCAGCAATTATTGATAGGTTTAGTAAGGGTTCTTTGAATTTTGAGAAAAAAATTCAAAATGGCGGAAAAAAGATGGCCGCCATACAAATTTGAAAAGGCTGTAGATCTTAAACGGTTATAGTTGGAGATTTGCTTCGATAGTGAATATTATTGCTCGGTGTTGCGAGGGCTTTTTTGGATTTTTTAATTTTTTCAAGATGGCGGCCATTTTTTTTATTTTTTAAAATTTTTGAAAGTTTCGAGTCAAGTCGCCAAACATGACTTTTAAAGGGTAAGCGGGGTCGTAGATTACGAATTTTTTATTAATTTTGGAATCTAAGATGGCGACCGGAATTTATAATTGAAAAACCGCCACGGCGATCCTAGCTTCAAAATTGTTGTGCCATATAATAGCATAAATCTTAAAAATAAGAAATAAATTTTAAAATCTGATCCAACATGATTTGGTAAAAAGTTAAGTAACGGCCTGCCTAAACGGAAAGACATGGAGGATCGGTCATGGTGCCAGTTTGTAGAGCCCAGGTAGCAATTATCAGAAGAACTGGAAAAAAATTCAAAATGGCGAAAAACAAGATGCCGCCATACAACAATCGGTTTTTTACCAATTTTTAAGATTTTGAACCGTTATAGATATAGTCCATATGAGTGTCGTTTGAGACATAATCGAGGGTGCTGAATTTGGCAGCCATTTTGAAATCCAAGAACCTGAAGTTATTATGGAAAAACCAGTATGTTATACTTAGAGTAAACCTTTATGAACTCTTAGATAAAGCTTAATTAAACAGTAAGAACTATGAAGTTTATGCTCAGCTACCAGTACCTGATAAAAAAATGACCAGAGGCCAGCTTTAACGAAAAAGTGTAGCGAGTCTGAGATACTGCCACTTTTTAGAGCTTAAGTAGCAATCACTAGAAATTAAAAAAAAAGTTGAAAATTTGGAACACAAAACAAAATTTTCTGAAAAATTGCTATTTTCTAAACCTTTTCATAAAATGACCATTTTGGTGTCATTTGAAACTGAAAAGAGGATGCTGATTTTAAATTTGGCAACCATTTTTAAATTCAAGATGGCGACTGGAAGTTATTGTTGAAAATCTGTTACAACGATGATACAATAAAAAATCTTATGTCGTCAGATAGCGTTTACTTTAAAAGAACATAATGCATACTTTTCCTTCAGCTACTTGTAGTTGGACAAAAGTTTGGCAACGGCCTGCCAAAACCAAAACAAGTAGCGAGATCGAAATAATGCTACTTTATAGAGCCTAGGTGGCAATTACCAGAACCTCATGAAAATTTTTCAAAAACAAAATGGCTGCTGCTGAAAACCCCATTGCTGCTGAATTTTCAATTTTCAAGATTAAAGCATCGCGATCTCACAGTGAGGCCGCAGGCCAAACTGTGAGCACAAGGTTGTACTTGCGAGCTGCTTGCAGTTCGCGCAGCACGCGATATTTGAAGTTTGAATGAGTTTGAACTCTGTACACTTGATTAAGTCCTGCGCTCATTTGGAAATATCGATTTTAGTATGGACTTTGATGTATTAAGATGTAGACCGGAGCACGGCGAGCTGGTGCAGGTGCTACTCGCGAGCTGGTTGCAGTTCGCGCAGCACGCGATATGAGTAGTTTGAATGAGTTTGAAATCTAAGTACACTTGAATAAGTCCCTTCAAGCGAGAAAAGACTTCACCATCCCTTACTTTACTTGGTGGCATTGTGCGAAATTCTATATGGAGAATGCACCTATGTGACATATAGATTTGAGTGTCGACTTCAATGTCTAAAGGGTGTTGCCTGTGAGCGCAAGGTGCTGCTCGCGAGCTGCTCGCATCTCGCGCAGCATGCGATATTTGTAATTTGACAGAGGTTGAGCTCAAACTACTACTGATAACCTCCTTTCAAGCAATCACAACACTTCACCATTCTTTACCCAAAGAAAATAAAACTAAAGTGTAACAAAAGCTAGCCACACTGGACAACAGTCTACATGGGCGGCGGATCACACGCGGGCTGCAAAGCAGCCCGCGCCGCGCGAAATACTAGTTTCAGAATAAACACGAATACAATTTTCAGTTTAAACACGAATAGAATGACGTTTTCTAAAAAAATATTCCTAGCTAGATCAATTTATCGCCCCCGAAACCGCCTACATACTAAATTTCATGAAAATCGTTAGATCCGATTCCGAGATTCCAATTATATATAAGTATATATACAAGAATTGCTCATTTAAAGGTATAAGATATACTTCACGAAAGAGACTTTCACGGTTAACAGAGTCGTTGGTCAAGTGGCTAGCGTACACGCCAATCTACACCGATCAACCGCGAGGCTCGGGTTCGTTTCCCGACGGGGCAGGCATTTATGTGTTGAACATAAATGTTTGTATTTCCGGTCTCGGTGTTTGTTAAATTTATTCTGGACACCAGTATTTCTATGTATTAATATCGTTGACTAACACCCACAGCACAAGCATATAATTTGCTTACTTTGTGGCTGGATTCAATTTGTGTGACTTGTCCAGGGATATTTATTAGAATATTAAAAAAAAAAGTATCTTCACGCCCATATCCCCGAAGAGGCAGGCAGAGGTACAACCAAGGCACCCACGACTAGCCGAAGACACTAAGTCCCATAATGTGATAGGTGGCAAGCCTATCGCCAACCGGGCACATTTCCAATCCCGACCAACATTTTTTTTTATTAGAAAATTGGAAAAATCCAATTTTCTTTTTGTTGGTCGACCCGGGATTCGAACCCGGGACCTCATGCAGTCAAGTCCAACACCCGGACCGCAAGACCACAGAGGCGATTAGATATATTCATATTATTAGATATATTTATTTTTTTAAATTTATTATATCAAATGCCAGGTGAATGAAGTTCGCCGACTCGGCTAGTCATTCATAAAAACTGAAGACGAAAGTTATCAAAATACTATCCAAGCCTTAATCATAGTTCCTTATCACATATCACGTGTTCAGATGTTAATTAAACATCTTATCATGGTGATAACATTCCTAATGACCTAAAAACGTTCCGGATACAAAGACGCCATTTTGAAACTCCAAATTTGGAGAATAACCTAACAATAAACAAAACGTTTTTACAAAACATTACACTTAGTGGACTTTGTGAAGTTTATGGTGAATGTGGTAAATAGTGAAAGTTATAATTACGTAGGTATGTATATATAATTTATATTTACTTTATAAATAGCCTCATTGTTATTTGACATAATGTAAATAAGCGTAGATTATAAACACAACGTAATCTTATGTAAATCTAATCCATTTTACGATTAAACGATGGTTGGATTCTATTTTTTTATGCTTTAGATGCAAGCGTTTTAGCCGTTATAATAAAAACAATCAAAGTTGCCAGTACGAAAAATAAGTAAAGTGCTAAATGGCTTAAAAATTCAAACCTAATACTGTTTGAGTTATTAAAATAGCAGAATCTGCTGTAACAAATAATATTTATATAAATAAAGAATTAAAAATAAATACTTAGGTAATGTGTAAGGAAATGCAGTTGTATATTTTGTTTGTTTATTTAAAAGATAGCCAATTAGCAGAGGGCGGTCTTGCAAGGAAGATAACATTGGAAAGCGCTGAAAATATGGCGACAGGAATACCTGAGGCGGCGGTACTTATGAGCCTTATGAGCAGCATACTTGCAATTATTAATTATTTAAATTAAAATTATTAAGTGCATTAACATAGCGGATTTTAATTAACTTTCTGCCTTCCTGCTAGGCAGCTTGTAAAAGACGAGCATATGCTTACCGTCACTAAAACCGTGACATCTGACAAGGTGATAGAGTTTCACAGCGACTCGGCCGAATTGATACCACCGCCTTACCTGTTTCTGCCGCCATAACGTCAGTGCTTTCTGTTGACGTGTTCCGGTTCGGAGGATAAGGTAGCCTAGAAACTTACTTTCTTTGGTCGATTTTAGATTGGGAACAGCTTACGACCTTTGGTGTCACTAGGCGGCGTGAATTTCTTACCCTCACGAAATCCGTTTGCTTGTTTGCCTTCCAATAACATAAAATAAATGAAGTTAATTTTAATTTAAATTGTCAGCTCTGTGGTCCACCGATCGACGTTAGACTTGATTTTTGAGGTCCCGGGTTCGATCCCCGATTCGGGTAACAAGAAAACAGAAAATGGATATTTTCAATTTTCTAATAAAAGAAACGTTCCTGTAAATTTTAAAAAAAGAAAAAATTTCACCCCAGACAGGATTTGAACCTGTAACCTGTCGTTAAATATCTTGACGAGTTAAGCTTAGAGGCTACAATTCGTGCTAAAAATCTGCCATATGTAAGCCAAACGATTCATTTGTAGAACTTTTCGACTAATACCGACAGGATATTAATTAAAAAGGAAAAGTAGGGAAAATAAATAACGAGTTTCCTTTGACGTTCCTCCAATAATATTTGTATTCAGATCCATGGAGTATCCTAAGTCAATTATATGGAAATATCATGAAATAACAGGAACTGTATATATGAATAAGAATACGAATTATTTATTCTATGTGGAAGGGTTTTGCAACTTTTGCTACCATTACTTTCCCCGACATTGCTCGATATTGTCGTGTTCCAGTCTAGTGGAAGTAGCCGGTAAACGTACTTACATAAAAAGACTAACCTGCATCTTATTTTTTGTTCTAAGTTAGTAACGCTCAATTATAAACTTTTAGGGGTTGTGGTCTAGCGGTCCGGCTTCGGACTTGACTTCTTGAGGTACCGGGTTCGATTTCCGGGTTGGACAACAAAAAAAATTGGAAATGTATATTTTCAATTTTCTATTTAAAAATAACGTTGCCCGGGATTGGATATATGCCCTGTTGGCGATAGTCTTGCCATCTATCACATTGTGGGACTTAGTGTCTTCGGCTAGTCTTGGACAGAGGCGAATTAAATGTAAAGAACATCCAAGGCAAACACCTCGTTGGCGCCCCTCTATTAGTGAAAACTAGGTAGACCAGAATACGTGTACTTAGGCATGAATGAATATATGTGATTAGAGTGAAGAAAGCAAGAAGGACAGAAGGATCATAGAAATCCATGATGTCCCTGTGGAATCAGATCTGCTGTGTATTTTGACATAAATATTAATTTTTGTTTTTCCTTTCCTCAAAAACTTCCGAGCGCCTCATTGTAATCTCGCGCCCCTAGGCACGTGCCTACTTTGCCTTAGGGATACTACGCCTCTGGTCGTGGGTGCCTTGGTTGTGCCTCTGCCTACCTCTTCCGGGATATGGGCGTGAAGATACTTTTTAGTGGTTGCGAAGTGTATCTGTTACAATCAGGAAACCTGTTTTTATATGATAAGATAAAGAACAAACAAGCAGCTCCTCTGATGGTAATAGACGACCTTTCTGTTTATTTGTCTTTAAATTTAATAGTGTTAATATCTTTACTTATAAATTATGAAATCGACTCCCCAACCATATATCAGATTGTTCGACATTGGACTCTTTAAAAAAAGTATCTTCACGCCCCTATCCCCGAAGCGGGAGGCAGAGGCACAACCAGGGCACCCACGACTAGCCGAAGATACAAAGTCACACAATGTGATAGGTAACCCTATCGCCAGCCGGGCACTTATCCAATCCCGAGCAACATTTTTGAAATCAAAACTTGAAAATTTCTTTAGGCGTGTTGCGCACTTTTTTGGAATGGGTAAAAACTTTACAACTCGCGTCAGATCGTCAGATCTAAAATTCGTAAACGGCGCAGGCCGCTTGCGCGAATGTTCGTGTTGTCATGTTTGTGTACGATAGCGCAATAAATGAATATTGTATTCTACCACATAAATGATGGTACTTTCATACTGATAATTAAAGCAATTCTTGCAAAGTTATTCCCTAACTATTCCAAAATATCAAAAATGCACAACGTTAATATTCAAGTTTTCACTTCTGCCGGCGTCAAATAGAAAATAGCAAAACCACATTTTCTTTTTGTTGCCCAACCTGAGAAGTCAACTACAATACGTGGACCGCTAGACCACAGAGACGATAACTCTTTTAACTATAAAATTAAACTACATTTTGTTCGAGATCAAGTTAGTTTTTATTGTTATTTAGGTCTATTTCTTGTTTTATGTAATTAGTGTTTTGTCCTTATCCGCCATTGCTAATATCCATGTTGTGACAATACCTATGTATTAATACGTGATGCCAAAACTTTGGACCCCTTTTTACGAAAATTACGCGAACGGAGGAGTACGAAATTTGGCATACTTATAGTTTATGTGTAGGAGAAGTGCAGAACACTAATATTTTTAAATGATAATGTTTATAAAGTGCATTAACTCAGAAAATGAAATATAACACGTACTACCACGCCTTTGACAGGCACAAACAAATATATTGATGATAACGATAAAAGATCACAGATGGCGCACAAACTAAATCATACAATTTGGGAACAGAGTAGTTGGTCTTGAGAAATGAAGATGGTGTTCTTATCAACACGATATTATAACCTTACAGGTTTTGCTTGAAGAGATCTCTTAAGTAAACAAAATGTTTAAATAACATTGTATATTGTAATCTGAGTGTAAGTACATAAAGAGTAAATAAATAACCAAAGGTTAAAGCTAAAAAAAACTATGTACATGAAAAAATACTGATAATTTAGTTATCTATAGAAGTAGTTATCTCAGAAAATTCCTCTCCAACCATAAGGAAATTAAGAGAATAATTTGAAATAAAAAAAATTAAAAGCATTCTAGTTTTTCTTCTAACAGAGAAAAGAAAACAAGAGTTATTTACGATTATAGTTTGACAAACATTTTACGAAAAAATCAAAATAAGAAACAACCTTGGTCTTGGACATTGTGGATTCTATAAGGGCGTAGAAAACTCATGTCCGGAGTTCTATGTATATATCTGTAGTCCCTTGGAATGGGAACATGACATTGCCAAGCACAGTCATTATTTTAGCTAGAATAGGTATGTTAGCTGGAATAGGTAAGGCAGTGAATTCAGTTTAGGTGCTCTAGTTTTTTTTATGATATTGGAAGGCAAACTAGCAGACAGATTTCCTGATGGTAAGAAATTCACGCCGCCTGGAGACACCGAAGGTGGTAAAGGTGCGTTGCCAACCTGAGGCCGGGAGTAGTCACGGCATAAGCAGTTTAGTTTTGGCAGAGGAGCAAATCTTATTGTTGGCCACATTAACGGAAGGAAGTAACATTGACATAGGAATTTAGTTTTGTATATGTGTATTACAGAAGTCTATGAGCTTGACGATATAATACTTATATGTAGGGCGTAGGCAAAGTCATAGAAAGTAAAGTATTATATTATAATAAATAAGCATTTGTAACTGCCAAATCGACTAATTAATCAAGGCCGACCTTCAAATGAACACGTAGAAAGGGGTTAGCGATGTTACCATTAAACAAATTGATCCTACGTATAGGGTGTGCCTCAGAAACAGAAATCTAGATTGTCGAAGTGATTAATGAATTTCCTGTGAATTAGTCGGTAAGAAAGTTTCGGGTATGGAATTGGCAAGGACAGTTATATCTAAGTTTCTGGTTGGTGAAATACGTAGATTATTAGTAACTATGCGGTTTTCATTGAACTTTTCTCACCATTGGAATTCTGAATTGTGGTTGGTTTGATTGTTCTGTGTCTCAGATTTTGGGCACATTTTTGGGGTTACAATGTTTGATCGGATGGAGCAAAGACGTTCTACTAGAACTCTTAATGCGTTTGGATTATGTTTCATGATTTCTCAATTGTTTATTTTAAATGTTACTTTTCTTCAATACTGTCACATGTTTTAACCTTTGGAATCTGAACCTAATTTCTTGGTTTTCAGAAACTAGTGGTCGCCCATTAGTTGAAATTTGACCATTTTAATATCTTGTTGATAAGAACGCCATCTTCATTTCTTAGGACCAACTACTTTGTTTCCTGAATATTTAGAGCGCCGTCTGTGATCTTTTATCGTCAACATCTGTTTGTATATTATATGTGGGTAATGTTTTATTTATTTATTTAATGTACTTTGTAAGCATTATTATTTAAAAATATTAGCGTTCTGCACTTCTCCTACACATAAACTATAAGTGTGCCAAATTTTATGCTCCTGTGTCCGCGCGATTTTCGTAAATAGGGGTCCAAAGTTTTGGCATCACGTATTAATACATAGATGTACTTTTAAAAATAGTTCTGCCTCTGGCTTTTACCGTCTCCAGAAAAAGGAAGAAGTTCTCAATTCGACTATATGTTTTTTTGTATGTTTGTTACGATTGCTCCGTCAATAGTCAATCGATTTTGACATTTATTTTTTATAAAGATAGGTCGGAATTCTGTGGTGGTCCCATTATAATCTTATCATACGCCGACTATCATGACGAATTCATTATTCATTCAAAAGTTAATTCATTGTTAAATGGAACTCAAAGACGACTAGTAGGATGTTGATATTAATGTAGGATCATTTTGGAATCGTTTGCTATCTTCCTAATAAAGAATTATCAAATCGCGACGTAGTACTCAATGAAATAGTTCAAATCGGTTTTTGCAGTTTCACTACATTTAATTGTTTTGTTAAATAATAAATTGATAAAGAACAACAATAACAAACCTTGAAACTGCTGGTGTTTGTGGAAAGTATCTTCACGCCCATATCCCCGAAGAGTTAGATATGTACAGTCAGCTTAATAATTTAAGTCAGCTTAATAATTCTATTTGAAATGGTTTCACTTTTTCACCATTTACATTTATCCAACTATACGCCTGACATTGTGTTTAATAAAAAGAATTTAAACCTTCAGGTTATCTCATACATTTAAACCATTAGTCATTGTCATGAACCTTTCATACAAAAGAATCAAATTCATAGTTAGGACAGGACAACGTTTGAAGGTTAAGCTAGTTTATCATATAAGTTGGTTGAAAAAAAGTATCTTCACACTCATAAAGAGCTAGGCAAAGGCACAATCAGGGTATCTACGACTAGCCGAAGTCCTACAATGTGATAGGTAGCAAGCCTATCGTCAACTGGGCAAATAATATATAGAATCCCAAGAAACATTTTTTTTGAACTTCTTTGAAATAGCCAACCGATTTTGATGGTTATTTTTTAGAAATATAGGTCATTATTTCGAGATCATCCCATATTAGTTTTATCACTATCCGACTGGTGGTTTTTGAGAATATCAAGTCGGGTAGTGATAAAATGTATGTGGGACCATTTCTGAAACATTAGCTATTTTTTTAATAAAGAATTATCAAATCGCGACGTAGTACCCAATGAAAAACTTGAAGTCGGTTTTTTTTTATTTTTTTTTATGATATTGGAAGGCAAACAAGCAGATGGATTTCCTGATGGTAAAAAAATCACGCCGCCTAGAGACACCAAAGTTGGTAATTGTGCGTTGCCAACCTGAGGCTGGGATGTTAGGCCTTGAGCAAAAGTAATTTTACCGGCTACCTTATCCTCCCAACCCCATCACCTCATGACGTTATGGCGGCAGGAACAGGTAATGCGGTGGTACCAATCCGGGTGAGTCGCTGCGAAACTCTACCACCTAGTCAGATGTCACGTTGTTAGTGACGGTAAGCATATGCTCGCCTTTTACGAGCAGCCTGACAGGAAGACATATGGTCTATTCTGCAAAGGAGCCCGGACCAACACAGGGAAAGGTTTTTGCAGTTTTACCGCCCTTGATTATCACATAAAAAATCAACAGATGTTTTTGTGATTATACATTTGTGTACATCCTTTATCATAAATCTATTTGATAATGGCTGGATTATTCGACTTGACGTCAATGGCTTTATTTTGAACTTGCAATGACACAATAGTTACATGATGATGTATAGGAAACTAACTTTTCAATGGAAACATTTGCCTCTGTGGTCTAGCGGTCCGGGTGTTGGATTTGACTGCATGAGGTCCCGGGTTCGAATCCCGGTTCGGCAAACAAAAAGAAAATTGGATTTTTCCAAATCTAATAAAAAAATGTTGGTCGGGATTGGAAATGTGCCCGGTTGGCGATAGGCTTGTCAGCTATCACATTGTGGGACTTAGTGTCTTCGGCTAGTCGTGGGTGCCTTGGTTGTACCTCTGCCTACCTCTTCGGGGATATGGGCGTGAAGATACATTTTTTTAACATTAAAAGTAACCGCTACTTTTAACCGATAGTTGGTACAGCCGGGATCAGTCATACTAGAAGAATAAACCCTCTGTCTTCCTGCCAGGCAGCTCGTTAAAAGCGGGCATAGGCTTACTGTCACTAAAACTGTGACATCCTACAAGGTGGTAGAGTTTCGCAGCGACTTGCCCGGATTGGTACCACCGCCTTACCTATTCCTGCCACCCTAACGTCCAATGCTTGCTGTTGACGTGTTCCGGTTTAGAGGTAAGGCAGCCGGTAAATTTACTTTCGCTTGAGGCCTAACATCCCGGCCTCAGGTTGGCAGCGCACCATTACCACATTTGATGTCTGTAGGCGGCGTGAATTTCTTACCATCAGGAAATCCGTCTGCTTGTTTGCCTTCCATTATCATAAAAAAGCCGCAGGATAGTGATGCGCCTGTGAATGATGTTTTGGAGTAGAGCTGTGTGTTTGTTCGCTAACTTTTAACATGAAAGTATGTATTAACACTGCCTTTATTTTAAAATATTTTTAGTAATTTATATAAAAAAACAATCGCCTAAGTGGTCTAGGTGTCGGATTTGACTTGATGAAATCCCGGGTTCGATTCCCCCGTCGAGCAAAAAAAAGAGAATGAGGTTTTTACCAATTTCCTAATAAAGAAATGTTTCTCGGGATTAGATATGTGACCGGTTGGCGTTAGGATTGACACCTATCACATTGTGGGACTTAGTGTCTTCGGCTAGTCGTTGGTGCCCTTATTGTGCCTCTGCCTTATCCTTCGGGGATATTGGTGTGAAGATACTTTAAAAAAACAGTTTAACTGATAAACCAGTTGAACC
>NJDC01002315.1:36130-63673 GCA_002245475.1 Calephelis virginiensis
AAATCAATAAATAAAACATTACCCACACTACCATGCATTTGACACACACAAACAAATATATTGATGATAAAGATAAAAGATCACAGATGGCGCACTAAAAAGTTTGGAAACAAAGTAGTTGGTCTTGAGAAATGAAGATAGCGTTCTTATCAACAAGATATTAAAATGTGTTATGGTCGATTTCGACCAATGGGCGACCACTAGTCTAGATAAATACATTATACACAGACTAATTAAGTAATTTCAATTTGTATTATAAACATTTTTTTTTCTATTGTTTAGCAATAGAATATTACAGTCGAACATCATGGTATAGCACACGGAAAATAATCTAAAAGTACTCAAAATAGTAATTTTCAATGTTCAGAAATCACTCTCCTACAGTTTTAAGTCCACTCGTAGATTGCCTCTATAGTCTAGCTGTCCGGTGTTGGACTTAACTGCTTAAGGCCCTGCGTTCGATCCCCGTAAAAATAACGTTTCCCGGATTTGGATATGTGCACGGTTGGCGATAGGCTTGCCATCTATCACATTGTCGGACTTAGTGTCTTCGGTGAAGCGAGGGTTCCTTAGTTGGGACTCTATCTCCTATCGGATATGGACATGAAGATTATTTTTTACTCTTAAATTGAGACATATTTGATTTGCAATAGCATTAAGCTAAATCATCGAATACTTTCGTCGCACCACAGATTTGATCGATACCACTTCATGATCTTTAAAATCATCATAGGTATTTTAAACCCCGGAAATAAACGTAAAATGGCTGCTAAAACAGTTTCAATATAGAGCATAAACCTGAATACAAAGTTTTAAAGGCAAGCGATACAGATAAATAGCGGGAGTAGAGAAATATGCACATAATTTTGCAGTTCATCATTTCTCTGACATCTATTTTTACCCCTCGTTGCCCGGGACATATTCCGAATGTGAACTTTGACTTAAAACTACGTACAGGAATCTTTTTTACACTTTTTACACGTTTGATGTAAAACACAAAGTGACTTTATTGGATTCAAAGTTAGTTAAAGCAATGTCATAAGTTACTTTACCTTCTTAAACTTAGGTAATATATACCCTACCTCCTTGGTAATACGAGTGTGAAGATATTTAATTTTTTTTGGTGTATCTGTGTTACTGTTGTTTGGTGTTACTTTGCAATTTTGCAAAAGAAAAAACGTACTTTTCCTTTTTTATTTCAAATGTTGGAACCTTTTTACTTGTGTAACGTGAGACAGAAAATAACTTTATTAGATTCAAAGTTAGTTAAAGCATTGTCATAAGTTACTTCACCTCTTTGACTTCAGGTAATACATTCCCTACCTCTTTGGTAATACGAGAGTAAAGATATTTAAATTTTTTTGGTGTATCTGTAATTTTTTTTGTAATTTTGCAAAAGAAAGATGTACTTTTACTTTTTTCTTTCAAATGTTGGAATTTTTTTACACTTTGTACTTGTATAATTTGAAACAGAAAATAACTTTGTTAGATTCAAAGTTAGTTAAAGCATTGTCATAAGTTACTTTAACTTCTTGACTTTAGGTAATATATTCCCTACCTCTTTGGTAATATAAGAGGGAAGATATTCAAATTTTTTGGTGTGTTTGTAATTACTTTGCAATGTTAAAAAGGAATAGGTACTTTTTTTTTCTTTCTAATGTTTTCTTGTCTTTGTTTTATACACTTTTTACATGTAAAATGTAAAGCAGAAAGTGACTTTATTAGATTCAAAGCTAGTTAAAGCATTGTAACCATATGTTTCTCCCTTACCTTCATGACTTTAAGTAAACTACCTATTCCTCTTTGGTAAATCCCTGGTCAAATTCCAAATTGATTTAAACCCAAAGTAAGCAAATTATATACTAGTACAAAGAAATACTTAAATAGATACTGGAATAAATTTAATAAACACCCAGACCCGGAAATACAGAAATTTCAAATATTCATCATGGAAATGTCTGTCCCCGTCATTAATCGAATTCAAGTCTCGCGGTTGGTGGGTGTCGTTAACCGTTTACGCTAACCCCTCGACCAACAAGGCGGTAATTAATTATTAATTGATGTTTTCTTGCAATTTCTTTGCATTTTTCTGTTGCTTTTAAAAATAACGTAACTCACTAAACCTAGTATCAAAAGCGCATATGAAATAAAAAAGGTCTAAAAAGACCCTTTGCATCAACCTTTTTGATTGAGTGGCGAAAAATTTTCCACGTACACCCCTATGAATATTTTGTTAGCGTGTTGACGGAGCGCGAAATAATAGTTTTATACATCCATAACTGTGACAAACTAAGTTATATTTATAACAGAACGTTTTTTCAGAGTCGGTTGGCAATAGAAATTTAAATATCAACGTTTTGTTGTGAAATATGCGTGATACGAAGTTATAAAAATTAAAAATTAAACAAGAAGACAAATTTGCAATTGAGTCATCGGACCAAAGAGTATATAAATACTACGTAATAAGATGCGGATCTTCCATAGATATATAGCAAAGCCGAATTTTTTATGAAGTTTGGCAGACACTTGACAGACAAGTAACAGAATCTGTTAAAATAACATGGTGGAAAGGTATAAACCGTTTAATTTGAAAGTAAGTCTATAGGCATTAAAATTTAAGGCAACTAGTGTCATATGATTTAGGTGAATAAAAAACATAGCAAACTTAAAACTTTCATTTCATTATATAAATGTTGCGCCAAACTGCATCGGATGGACTGATATACAATCCTATAAATACCAGATATGTCAATGTAGTGTTGCCAGTATGTTTGTGCTTATTAAAACATTATCAGTATTATTCATAAACGTTGTTTAACATTTATTGCCTTATTAATAAAAATAGTTAAATAACCTCCTAAACATTGCTGATTCGATTAAGCCTTAAACATTGTTTAAAAATTTGTTAAAAATAAAGTACATTTTGACAGTGCTTAGTGAAATACTGTTTAACTTGGTAGTTTTTGGTAGAAATGTGGCTGTATGCGTATTACTTTTGCTAAAAGTGAATTAAACAATTGGCATCCGTTGTCAACATCGTTGTTTCTGAATACGGTGTCAGACATCTATAACCTATTGCTAAAGAGTATTTATATTCCTTGTCTATAACTATCTACCTGCTAATGTGCTGGGCACTGGCTGGGCCTGGGCTATGTAACTTGTTGGCGTTTTTTAAATAATGTGATTCTAAAATTCAGTACTAGTCGTATTGTACTACAATAAAATTAAATTTGTTAGAGTAAATAAAAAAAAGTATCTTCACGCCCGTATCCCCGAAAAGGTAGGCAGAGGCACAACCAGGACACCCACGAATAGCCGAAGACACTAAGTCCCACAATGTGATAGGTGGCAAGCCTATCGCCAACCGGGCACATTTCCAATCCCGACCAAAATTTTTTTTTATTACAAAATTGGAAAAATCCAATTTTCTTTTTGTTGGCCGACCCGGGATTCAAACCCGGGACCTCATGCAGTCAAGTCCAACACCCGGACCGCTAGACCACAGAGGCGATAAATAAAAGTTGATGCAACATAGTCACAAAACATTTGAATACTACATTTAAAAAAATATGTTTTTAATGCATCTACAATATGTTACTAAATACTTTATATAATAATTTACTAAAAAAAGGTAAATATAAAATGAGGTCATTTCTGGGCTTAGTAGGCGTTTGCCCGCGCTAGTTTCGCCCGATTCGGGTAAAACGAGCACGTTCATTGTTCTTATTATTTTAAGAGGCGTTTGCCCTACAACTTTTTTAAGGAATATTTGAATAGTCAGAATGCAAAATTTTAGGTAGGGTGATATTATTAAGTAAAAGTACCTTGACTGTAGGAAAAATACAAAAATATTTATTAAAACAACGGTTACACTTCTTACGCGGAATCAGCAAAATAAAGGCTTTGTTTTACACCTAATACAATAATCAGTCTTATATAATAAACAATCAGGTACAAAAACTTCTGAAAATATACAAATTGATGAACATATTTCCACTATTATTTTAGATTATGAAATTCAAACAATTTCACTCGGACGTTGTGAAGAGGTTTTAGTATTTTTAGCGTTTTCGTAACTAAAGTTAAAGATGTAAAACTGACCCTTGTCGTTAAGACGTGAAATAAAAAAATTGTTAGTTTTGTATAGGTATAGATTATTGTAATTAAGAATAATAATAATTATTGGGATTAGTTATGCTTTAAATCGATATATGAGTCTGATTATTGTTATTTGAGTTTGTGCGCGTTGTGATCGATATATAAGATTGTTTATTTACACGTTTATTATTCTATTTTCCGTTGATTGTTATAATAATTTTTAATAAATATTTTTGAATTTTTTCTATAGTACCTTGCTTTTACTTAAATTACATAACCCTACCTAAAATTATGCATTCTAACTGTACAAATATTGCTTAAAAAAGTTGCGGCGCAAACGCCACTCAAAAATAGTAAGAACAATGGACGTGGTCGTTTCACCCGAATCGGGCGAAACTCGGCGGGGCAAACGCCTACTAAGCCCATTTCTGTAATATTTCCCCCGTGTTCGTTTGAGTTCCTTTGTAGACCATCTACCTTCCTGTTAGACAGCGCGTAAAAAACGAGCATAGGCTTACCGTCACTAGCACCGTGACAACTGACTAGGAGGCTGAGTTTCGCAGCGACTCACCCGGATTGGTACCACCGCCTTACCTATTCCTGCCGCCATAACGTCAGCGCTTGCTGTTGAATTGTTCCGATTCGGAAAATAAATTAGCTTTTTGCTCGGGGCTTAACATCCCAGCTTCAGGTTGGAAACTCACCATTGCCGCCTTTGGTGTCTCTAGGCGGCGTGAAATTCTCACATTCAGAAAATGTCTACTTTTTTGTTTCCAATATCATAAAAAATGCTCTGGAATACTGTTCGTTTCTTCATAGGAGTCATTGGCCATCTCCATAATAAAACACGTTATTATAGTCCTAGATTGTTCAAAAATTCAACATAATATCCCGTCTAAACTTGTCCAAACTTAAGCGAAATCAAAATATTTCAATGCGTATATTATAGAAAATTCAGAAGAATACATAAATAAGCCATACTAAATGGCTATTTGTTGCATTTTGTCATTGCACATAAAATCAGCTGTTTGCAAAGTAGTCAGCCATTTTGTTGATTAAGGTTTTAAACAAGGGTCCGAGGTTGTTTAAAGTGACAGCTGGTTAAGAGTACATTTAAACAAATGATTAACTCTAAATAGCGTTTATGAATAAACATTTTTTTAAACATTATTTAAATTGGTGATCAAAAGTTAAACAACGCTTATGAATAAGCCTGTTAATCATCAATTTAAATAATGTTTAAAAAAAACATTCGTAAACGTTATTTAGAGTTAATAATTTGTTAAAAAATTTACTCTTAAATAGCTGTCACTTCAAACAACCTCGGTTAGAGGTCAATGCCTCGGACCCTTGTATAAAACCTTAATTATAATCAACAAAATGGCTGACTAAATTTCAAACAGCTGATTTTATTTGCGATGACAAAATAGTACTAATAAAAGTAATAGGTACGCATACTGCCACATTTCTACCAAAATCTACAAAGTTAACCACTATTTGATTAAACACTGTCAAAATTGTACTTAATAAGTAATACATTTTTAAACAATGTTTAAGGCTTAATCAAATGATTAGTTACTGAATTATTAGGAGGTTATTTAACTATTTTTTTTATGAATAAAGCAGTCTGTGACTATCAGTTTATCCGCGTTTTGGTCAGCATATAATATATAACTCGGATGCATATCACTTTTTATCAAAATCAGTCCAGCGTTTTTTGCATTTTATTATATTTATTAGTTATGAAAGCGTTACAGGTTGCAACAGACAGACATATATTTGCATTTATAATTTAATTATAGTTAATCCGAGGTTAGTATCTAAAGTCTCCGAAATAGGCATGTTTGTATGAAAAGTGTTTGGATGTGAAAATTGGATGTGAAGAAAGGTAGGCAGATCTGCAAAGAATCGTGACACTTTGACTACAGTAAGTAAATATAGATTTATATCAGCCCGAGAAAACAAGGTCGTAGAATCATCACAAATGATTCATTAATTTGAAATAATCTAAAATCCTCAGCTTGAACTGACATAAATAAAAGTTTAAACTCGGCTTTATAAAAAACTCACCATCTTTTTAAATTGACAACATAATAAACGATAGTTCCACGGACTTTACATTCTTATGTATTGGAGCTCGTTTTAGAACCTTACCTCTATAGAGACGTGAGTTGCTTACATTTTGCTGACCATTTTGATAAATTTAATAATATACATTTTGATAGTATAAAAATATGTTTTCTGTGTTAGCAAGTAAACTGGCTATGAGTTGACTTTGTTGATTGACATTAGAAGTCTTTCAGAAAAAGAGTATAGTGGCTTATTAAATTAGATTGAGTCGGAAATATTTGGAAATTAACATCCTATGTTTGTTAGCAGTATAGCAATGTAATGAAATAATGAAACTGACTGCATTAATAAATACTGAGTACACTGCTAAAATAATATTTTATAATCTGTTATTGTGAAACCTACAACCAAACCTATATAATAACCTAAACCTATATATAATAGTTATGTCATGTGATATTCTCAAATCTTTCGAAATTCTGGTATTGGACTTGACTCCATAAGGTTCCAGGTTCGATCCCCGAGTCGGACAAAAAAGGAAATGTGTTTTTTTTTTTAAATTTTCTTATTAAAACAATAGTTCGTTCATTGTCCGGTTTGCGATAGACTGACCTTACAACTTGTGAGACTTAGTTTCTTCGGCTAGTTGTGGGTGACCTATTTGTATCTCTGTCTACTTCTTCGATATATGGGCGTCGAGATTTTTTTTTTTAAATCAAAGTGAAAAAGTAAGTAAGTATCTTCACACCCGTATCCTCGAAGAGGAAGGCAGAGGCACAACCAGAGCACCCACGAGTAGCCTAAGACATAAAGTCCCAACCAACCAAACCAAACCAATGTGATAGGTGGCAAGCCTATTGCCAAGTGGGCACACATCCAATCCCGGGTAACAGTTTTTTAGAAAATTAGAAAAACCACATTTTTTTTGTTGCCCAACCCGTAAATCAAACCCGGTATCTTTAGATGTCAAGTCTGACCACAGAGGCAATTAAAACTGTTTATACTTTTTATAAAATTAAAATAAAGATCTAAAAAGGCCTATATAAAATGTCAACATATAATACAGCCATTTAAACTCGGCTTTATAGAAATCCCGCCATCTTTTTAAATTGACAACATAATAAACAATAGTTCCACAGACTTTACATTCGAATGTATTGGAGTCTTATTTTAGAACATTTCCTTCGTGAACACGTGACTCGCGTACATTGCTGACCACTTTAAATAAATTTTGTATTATCTGTGGAATTGTTTCATAGGGTTGGAAATGTAACAAGCAGACCTAATAACTATTTATATAACTATTGACATAGGTTTTGGCGCCATCGAGAGAAAAGATCGTTGAAGTTTTTTAGTTATTATTGAATTTCGTGTTTATATTGAGTAAAATTAGTTAATTTTGGTGGTAATTTGTACAATTTTGTTTAGTGAAAGTGCACGAATGAAATAATCATGAAAAAATTAGCGTATCATGTGTTTTCTCATTGCCGCCAAATCGCAATAGATAAGCTTGAGTAATGAGGCCACTGCTTTACCCAAGGCCCTGACATGACTTATGGTTGACGACTTATGACTTATGACAAATTATAATTCAATCCAGATTTTGGCAAATTTGATGCAAATTTCTACTTGACCAATGGCAAAATACTAACGTGAAGGCCAACGCCCAAAGAAAGAAAGAAGAAAACTGTCGACAGCAGGTAAAAAATAGATGATCACAATACGAATAAAAGATACAGCTCTTGATGCGGGAGTTTTGGCGCCATCGAGAGAAAAGATGGTCGAAGTTTTTTCATAATTATTGAGTTTCGTGTTAATATTGAGTGAAATTAGTCAATTTTGGTGGCATTTTGTACAATTTTGTTCAGTAAAAGTGCACAAATGAATAAATCGTAAAGAAATTAGCGTATCGTATATTTTCTCGTTGCCGCCAAATCTCGTTACATTAGCTTGTGTAAAAAGGCCACCGCTTTACCCAAGAGCCTGACACGACTTATTGACGACTTACGACTGATGACTAATTAAAATTAATTGAAATTGATATAAAATTTGATGCAAATTTCTACTTGACTAATGGCTAAATACTAACGTGAAGGCCAAAACTTAAAGAAAGAAAGAAAGAAAAGCTCTTGATGCATTTATGTATTTGACACGCTGTCAAAAGTATCGTAAATGGTTGGACTAAGTATAATGAAGGGATTACATAACGTTTGTAGATACTACATGTGATCATGGTGCGTTGCCAACCTGTGGGTAGGATATTAAGCGTAAGTTTGACACCTTACTAACAAGCACTGATGTTTTGGCGGCATATTACTGCTGCCGGAAATTCCAATTCAGTCGAGTTGTCGAGAAACTTTACCACATATTCATAGTCACGGTGCTAGTGACAGAAATCGATATTCGTCTCTAATAATCATAGTAATTGAAAATGCTCCTCAATGGAGCTGAGATTAACATGCAGATAGGATGCACGATATCTATATCCACAAAATCCGAATGCTTGTTTTCTTACTCATAAAAAAGGAAACCACGTTAACATTAGCACGAATACTTGATCCGGCATAATCCGAACACCTCGTCGTATTTATTACAAGGTGAATTTCAGCCCCTTGAGCTCATAAGGGTCGTATTAGCTTGCACCTCTCTCGTTGCATAACTGTCATACTCGTACTGTAACCGTTGCGGTAATTCAATTATTCCGCCCCAGTGCACGCGACTAACGACCTTTTAGACGCACCGCCTTTCACAGTACGTGCGAATTTGATAAAAATTTAGCTTTTTCTGAGAATTTTCTAGCTGATTTTATATTGTGTCTTGATTTTACAAATGTGTTAAAGCGAGTTTACACGTTGCGTTTTTTACCATTTTTTTTAATTTATGTATTTATTTATTATATCTTATATATAAAATTCTTGTGTCACAATGTTAGTCTGCATACTCCTCCGAAACGGCTTGACCGATTCCTCTGAAATTTGGTAAGCATATTGGGTAGGTCTGAGAATCGGCTAACATCTATTTTTCATACCCCTAAGTGATAAGGGTGACTCACCCCAATTTTTTTAAATAAATCACATTAAAAATATAGCAGAACAACGTCTGTGGGGTCAGCTAGTTATATATATATATATTGTATTAAAATCTACTAATTTTCTAATCATCCTTAATTGCTGTAATTACTATCCATACTAATATCATAAATGTAAAAGTTTTGCTAGTCTGTCAGTTACTCTTTCACTTCTAAATGGCTAGACCATTTTTTATGAAATTTGATATGACTTGAATCCAAATATAGGATATGTTTGAATTATAATGTGTCCAAAAAATACATAAAATAGCTTTTTCTCAAAAATCATCTCGCAATGGATTGAAATGGTGGATTAAAGTTTGTAAGAAAACTATTCCAAGCTGACGAAGTCGCGGGCAAATAGATACTATCATATTGTATGTGACAAAGTCTGGTTGTCTGTTTGTTACGTTCTCACGGCTAAACCGATGGACTGATTTTGATGAAGTTTGATTTACATTTAACTAAATTTGCTAGCTAGGCTAAAAATCAGTTTCCGAGATAATGTGATGGGAGGTGAAATTTGTATGAAAATCTATTACATAACTGTTGTTTAAACGAATCCGCGAGCAATAAATACTTCAGTTCTGGTCTACTCTTATTGGTCTTATCGTGATGGCATATACTCTATAGCCTTCCTTGATAAATAGGCTATCTAACACTGAAAGAATCTTTCAAATCGAATCAGTAGTTTCTGACATTAGCGCGTTCAAGTAAACAAACAAACAAACTCTTCAGCTTTATAATTTTAGTATAGATAGCGTAAATAATTGAAATGTACTTGTAATGACGATGCGACGTACAAGAAGCGCAAAATACTTTTTTTATGATATTGGTAGGCAAACAAGCGGACGGATTTCCTGATGGTAAGAAATTCACGCCGTCTGCAGACATCAAATGTGGTAATATTCTGTGGGCGGGAAGATACTCTCTCCCGCAAGGGACTTGGCGTGAAGACATGTGTTTTTTTTGTTTAGCTAAGAGCGTACTTCCGTGATCCTTTTTTTTATGATACTGGAACGCAAACAAGCAGACGGATTTCCTGATGGTAAGACATTGACGCCGCCTATAGACACCAAAGATGGTGATGGTGCGTTGCCAACCTGAGGCCGGGATGTTAGGCCTCGAGCAAAATTAAGTTTACCGGATACCTTACCCTCCAAACCGGAACACGTCATGACGTTATGGAATAGGTAAGGCGGTGGCACCAATCCGGGTGAGTCGCTGCGAACTCTACCACCTAGTCACATGTCACTGTGTTAGTGACGCTGTGCTCGCCTTTTACGAGCTGCCTGGCACAGGAAGGCAGATAGGATAGAATATTAACAATAAGTAAAGACTTTCGCAATTGTTATTTATTATCGATTTATTTAGCTAACAGTTTATTTTATATGCACTCTTTCTAGTTATTGTACATTATATGAATTGATGGCCTTAAAAACGTGTTAGTAAACTTTTAGTTAAAGACCTGATTGGCGCCAAAACCACTTTTTCTAGTGTTAAAGATAAGGCGTAAGCTATTACTTCTATACGGCCTTAGAGGTTGTATAAAAACGACAACCTCCACACAAATATATCCTGTATACTCAGAAGATTAATGACTATTTTCGGTTACATCAATACAAGTATAGCTTTCCATTCAAATTGTATAGGTCAGTCTTTTCGTGGTGTAGACATGATTGATGCTAGGGGTCGCCGATGCTAATAATGTTATTATAGGGCGGCGGAATGGCCGCGTATTTATGGTACGCTTTTAGATTCCATTTGAAGTGATTTTGTATCTTTGGTGATTTATTTTGTTATAATTATATTTTAATGATAACGGATTTTTTATTTTTATGATTAGACCGCCTCGTTGGTCGAGCGGCTAGCGTACACGCCTAACTACATCGACCAAATGCGAGGCTCGGTTTTGATTCTCGACGGGGGCAGGCATTTGTGTGATGAACATTTAGTTGTCTGTATTTCCGGGTCTGGGTGTTTATTAAATTTATTCTGGTATCTATTTAAGTATTTCTATGTATAAGAATCATTGACTAACACTTATAATATAACACAAGTATATAATTTGCTTACTTTGGGGTTAGATTTAAGTTGTGTAACTTATCCAGGGATATTTATTTACTTATTTATTATTTATTCAATAGGTAGTCAGTTAATCGCTAATACATAAAATGGTACAAAAAATAAAATAAAAAATAAAATGGTACATTTAAATTAAAATCAAAATAATCGAATGTGTATCTGTCTGCCTTGTTCATATTAAAATTTCTTGTTCTTCGTCTAGTCGTGGGTTGCGCGTCCACCTACCCCTTCGGGGATAAGGGCGCGAAGATACTTATATCAAAAGAAACATTTGTGTGTCCTGTCTTAGTATCTATAAAATATCGTGTTAGTTTATTACAGTACACTATTTAAAACTCAAATGGATAAGGAGGTAGCATAGAACCAGGAGACGGACATAGGATATTGTAATCCTGTTGGTCTGTAAAAAAACTAAAAAAAAAACATTTAATATTTTCCCATTCAAACTGAACGGGTGGAATGATTATATTTGATATTTTTCCATGGTCGGCGTTTGGTAAAACTTCCAAATAAAAAATTATAAGTGATACGTGAAATAGTACAAGTATTTTTTCATATAAGGGCGGAATGTACTGCGCCGGAACAGCTAGTCTATACTTCTATACTAATATCATAAAGAGGAAATGTTTGATTTTTTGTTTGTTTGTTTGAAATTAATAGGCTCCAAAACTACTGGACCGATTTCAAAAATTCTTTCACTCTTAGAATGCTACATTATCCCTGAGTGACACAGGCTTTGTTTCATCAAAATCGGTGCAGTAGAAGCCAAGTTACGCAGGCGAATCTGCGTGTAACTTCTAGTATATTATTATAAGTGATAAACTCTGAAAGTGATTTTAAAACTGTAAAGGAGTTTTACCGGAATCGAGCGAAAAGAGCACGCAGTTTTTTCTTAATTACTGAATTTTGTGTTACATATTGAGTTAAATTAGAAAATTTTTGAATCGAGTTAAATAATGTATTTTTTCCATACTTCTTCAGACAACAATTAACACAAAAAAATATCGAAATTGGTCCAACTGTTCACGCCAATGCGGTGACCAAGCTATCAGGGATTTATTTTTATACATATAGAATAAAAAATAACATAATGGCAGCATTTTTAAAAAACTTTTCTAATTACTTTTCTCTTGGGTATTTTATTTTTTTATAAAAGGCATGTCATAAATGGCATACAATATGTCATAGACATGTTTTTTAAATAGGTTTATTTTTTATCAGTTACGACTTTATGCAATTGTGGTTTTTTTTGGGTATTGTGTTAGCATATTTTTTGTTAAGTTTGAATACCTTTGATCTATTTGTTTGAAAAAAAAATGAAATAAAACACATTCCAGATGTGGAATAATACAAAAGCTTAAAAATGATATTTGTGGAACTCTGGAATAATTGAAATTGATTATGCATGAAACAAAGCTACCATTTTGTACGATTAAGAATAAAAGACAGTATATTAAACAAGAGCAACGGTCAGGAAGCAGGTGGCACGGCGAACGGGTTTATGCAAATGTATGCTAACTATGTTAACTTTCTTTGATGTGCCGCCATATTGCAAACTAGTGTTTCAGATTAGTCTATGTTACGGGTAATGTGGTACTGGAACAAGTATATTCAAAATATATATTATTAATATTTAGATATATTGAATATACATAAAAAATCGTATCAGTTACACTATTTATAACTCAAGAACGGCTTAACAGATTTGGGTAGAAATTGATGGGGTGATAGTTTAGGAGACCGACATTGGATACTTTTCATCCCAATCCTCTCTGAGAAAAGAAGAAAAAATAACATACAATCTGAAAGGATGGAGGAAGTTCACCGGAACAGCTAGTCTATATAAGTATACCAAAGAATGTCGTGTCAGCTACACTACTGATAACTCAAGAACTGCTGAAATGGTTTGATTAAAATTGATGGGGAGGTATCTTAGAACCAGGAGAAGTACATAGGATATTTGTTTATCCCGTTTGATATCAAGTATTTTAATTTTCCCATGCAAACTAAACGCCTGGAATAAAGTTCGCCGGAAAAGCTAGTTAATTTCAAATTAATTTTATGTGTGACAAATACAACATAAGTATTTAACATGTGTTTTATTATATGTAAAGGGATAATTTCTTACAAGTATTGAATATTTTCACTTCACTGAACATTAATATTGTTTATGTTAAAATTAAAATTGTTATTTAAAGTTAATTATAAGGACAAATTTAAATACCAAATAACAAATACAAAGTAACCGCTTAAAATAAATGTAGAACATACAATGCAAAAAGTAGTGTACATTATTTATTCAATTTTGAAATTTTAATAATACTAATGGTCGCTCATAGGTCGAAATTGGCCCATAATAAATTTTAATATCTTGTTGATAAGAATGGCATCTTCATTTCTCAATACCAACTACTTTATTTCCAAACTTTTTGTCGCCATCTGTGACCTTTTATCGTTATCATCAATATATTTGTTTGTGTGTGTTAAATGAACCATGCATTGTGGGTAATGTTTTATTTATTGATTGAATGTACTTTATAAGCATAATTATTGAAAAAATAATAGGGTTCTGCACTTCTTCTTACGTGTGCCAAATTTTATGCTCCTGCGTCCGCGCAATTTTCGTAAATTCCAATTCTAAAATTTTGGCATCACGAATTACTATATAGATTTTGTGCATCGACTAACGGCCAATATTAATAATCAATCCTAATCCAAAACTTGCTGTCCAAGATTGATATTTTGATCCATTTTTATGTTATCGCTTGCCAATAACATATCTGTGGACAGGATAAATATGGCAATTAGGTATGGGATAGGCCGCCGGATACGCAACTATCTAGATTGCTTGAAATCCATTAGATTGAGATACATTATTAACATTGGCCGTAATTCTATACGTATAAAGGTGGATCACATAAGTGTGTTTTTTTTCAATTGACGAAATTTCAATAAAAACTTAAAAACTTTTTTCTTCAATATTTTATGGCACTTGTCAGCAATATATAAGAAATAAATTCCTACACAAAGTTTTATACAGGACCGGCCCTGAAGCAATGTAAGTTGAGCGGTCGCTCTAGGCGCCAGCTAGGGGCGCTGAAAAATCTAAATCCAATTTATACCAAGTCAGAGCACATACTAAAGTGTGCTAAGAGACACTCTTGCCTGATAACTGGCTTTGGCCTTGTTAATATTTATTCATTCTTGTAGTTTTTTGCTATCCTGATATTTTAGGAGAAATCGCGTATTTTCGCCAATGGCACGAGAAATCAAATTGCGATTTTGGCATTTAATCACTTCAACACAATTCTCGTGCACTTTTTCATGCAATTGTACTTATTTACCCCTGGTAATTTAGTAAAGATAATGAATTGGTCAATATTTTCTACTAAAGCTGCTTAAAGTTGCTAGGCGATTGCTAAAGGTGCTGGATATAAAGTCAGATGTTTTTTATGTCATACCATTGAGAAAAGCCTACTTATACGTTCTTTAGATTTATCGAAAAAATGCTATGTAAAAGAATTAGAATATTGTACACAATACAGTATTTTTCTTTTTGACCCCCAACTAAGAAAGAGGGGTATTGTAAGTTTGACGAATCTGTGTGTGTGTTTCTATCTGTCTATGGCATCACATCTTTTGAATAGATGGACAGATTTCGATGCAGTTTTCTTCTTTGAAAGATTTTGTTGAGGGTTATTAAATCATACGTGTTGCTACTTATATTTTATCGTAGAGTCCTACCTAGTTCTGCTAAAACAAGTACCTAGTGAGGAAAAGTAAGTTTTTATCTATGTTTTTTAATTTGTCTACCCAAAAAATTTGAATGTATATAACAGACAAATCAACTTTCTATATCTAGTTAAAGCCGAAAGCAATATAAGAACATTATAACATACGATTGTTTATAACTCGAGTTCAAACAGCCATTTGTTTTCAAAGCGCGATCTGACTATTATCCCTACGTAACCTACATAATAAAATTTAAACGTATTTTTTTGGAAGCCGGCCCTGGCGGCCCTTTTATTATGATAATAAAACCTCAATAAATTTGTTGTTATCGCCTGCTATTATACCTAAGTCCTAACAAGAAACGGGGCTGAGACCTGTTTGAGTTGACTTAATGTATTAGAATAGGATTTATTATTAGTATAGTATACAAGGATTTTCGATTTATAACAGTTCTTTGTTTCTGTTGCGAGATCTTGTTATGATACCGGAATAATATATACTTAATACTTTTCTTCAACATCTAGTTTGCATTCATATAAGAAACTCTAGTACTGTTTTACATATTAGTTATAATTTATTATTTTATAAATAGTCTTGATGATGCTGTTATAAGTGAAACCGGTAGGCTAATTATAAAATAATAAATTATAAGTGATATGCAAAACGGTACTAAAGTTTCTTTATTTAAATAAATGAATGGAAGTTTTACCAAGCGCCGACGATGGAAAATATCAAACTAGTTAGCGGTTAAATTTGTTAAAATCGGTTCACTGTTTTGGTTTGAAAACAGAACATACTGTAATATATACTCACTTTCGTATTTCATATTCATATATTCATATATCATGTGTACATATACAGTTCTTGCAATCCTAAGGCGAGTAGGCTGTACTTTTATTAACGTAATAATTACATACATACATACATATCTTCACGCCAAATCCCTTACGATTTAGGCAGAGAATATCGAGTGCCAGACCTCACAATCCTGACAAACCTGTCTGGCTTCCTTCACATTCATTACCCTTTTCATACAAACACGCAGGTTTCGGAGACTCTTGACACTACCCTCGTATAATATCCGAGTGATCTGATCGTGGAATGTCAACCTTGGTCTCCTCGGGTGCCTACTAATTAAATAACTAAGGTAATAATTACCTAATTTATTTCATATTTTATTAATTGTATGCCTTTAGTTGTACAAAAACCTATTTTTTATAATAACCATACTCATTTCTTTCTCACGCACACCTTTACACAATATACATAAGCGTTTAACACAAGTAAAGCCAACATGCCTTCGTAAGTTGCACTGTAATAATCAAATGTAAATTTTCGCCGTGTTGGTCCGGGCTTCTTAGCAGAATAGACCAATAGGAAAGCAGTTTTCCTGCCAGGCAGCTCGCATAAGGCGAGCATAGTGTTACTGTCGTTAACACAATGACATTTGACTAGGTAGTAGAGTTTCGAAGTGACTCGCCCGAATACATAATAATTATTCCTGCCGCTATAACGTCAGCGCTGGCCATTGACGTGTTCCGGTCCGAAGGATAAGGTAGGCGGTAAACTTACTTTTGTTTGAGACCCAACACCCCGGCCTCACGTTGGCAACGCACCATTACCACCTTTGGTGTCTTTAGTCTTTTGCCTTCCAATGTCATAAATAAATGAACACAACAACTACGAAGAAATAATACACTGCTAAAGACGAGTTTATATCTGATAGATTTTTAACAGCTAGCCTAGGACAGGAAACAATACAAATAAAACGAAATCGGTAGACAGGGAACAAATCGAAGATGTTTAGAAGACAACAATATATTTCCCAGTTTATATACTAGCAAGTGAAACGATCGAAGGTTCGCCATTTTGGTTTTTTGCTTTGCCATTTAAACATCATTTTAAGCCCGGTTCTTTTATTCAAGAAACGAGCCGTTTTGATTACGAACGGTAGTTTTATGTACGAATAGTAAAAAAATAACTACGGTCGTCTGTTTGATATTGATAACTAGAAGCATTTTATGCACCTTATTAATTTGTAACCGAGTTCAAAAAACGAGGAGGTTATCAATTCGGCCGGTATATTTTTGTATGTACATACACCGATTCCGCCGAGGATTCTGAACCGATTTACGTAATTCTTTTTTCTGATGCGGAATAGTTTCGAATTGGTCCCATAAAAATTTTATTCAGGTAGGTCCATTAGTTTTTAATTTATAATCATTTTTTTATCTACTTTCACCTATCCTGATGTCTATTATTATTAAATTAAATCATGATACTATATAAAAATAACTACGTAAAAAAACCAACCGATTTAATACTTACTTAAAATATAATTATTAGTTTAAGGCTTGCCATAGACTTCAAACGTATTGGTGAATAGCACGTATTATAGATAACAGTTAGTATATAGTTACCTATTCCTGCCGCCATGACGTCATGACGTTTGGAGGGTAATTTAGCCGGTAAACGTACTTTTGTTCAGGTAGGCAACGCACCATTACCACCTTTGGTGTCTCTAGGCGGTGTCAATTTGTTACCATCAGGAAATCCGTCTGCTTGTTTGTCTTCCAATATCATAAAAAAATCAGATCTTTATTATTTTTTAATTTTTAGTTTTGAAGTCGGTTTTTTAACGTAGTTATTTTAATAGATAAACAACTTATGGTTATCTATAAATTTTAAAGAAAGAAAAAATTTCGCCCCAGACAGGATTTGAACCTGTAACCTTTCGTCTCAAGCCGACGAATGCTCTAACCAATTGAGCTACTGAGGATTCAAGTCCCGTGGCGAAATTTTTAATTCCTTTCTAACCCGTTAACGCGGGTAGTTATGTCCTATAGATACACAATTCTGAGTACCCACCAAATGAGTTCATCATTACAGATGAAATTCACATTTTAGAATGGCCATAACTTTCGTTTTTCGCAACGTATTTTTATTTTAACACTTGCCCTGTGCTTGGGATAAATTTTCTATTAATTTTAAAGAAAGAAAACTTATGGTTATACTAAAGGATTACGGTTCGTTGGCTTTGGGAACCAGACTTTAAACAATATTATATAAGCTAAGTATTTTTGAATACAAAACTCTATTCGTAACATGTCACAAAACTCGAGGGGCGTAGCCAGGTAACCTTGGATATATACACCAGGGTACTGACTAAACCCATTTAAGTAAAATTAATTTTAATGTTTGCTCTTTTCTTGTTTTTCCTTGTTTTTTTACCTTTTTTATATCTAATCTCTAATTTTTTTTAATTAATTAATACCTTGATTAGTAGGGTAACTCGTAAATCTCGATTACAAGCAAATTGGAAATTGGAACCGATATGCCATTTTCAGTACCAACGAAATTCAATAAACTATATTATTAACTTATTTGATATTTTCCATCGTCGGCGCTTGGTAAAACTTCCAAATATTCATATTCTTAAAGAAAGAAACACTTGTACTATTTTACTTATCGCTTACAATTTATTACTTTGTAATTAGTAGCCTACCGGTTTCGCTTATACAGCATCATCAGGGCTAAAACTTAAACTCAAAACTTAAAACTTATTATTAACTAAAATTTAATAATTCGCTAGTATTGTGTTCAAAGCCTACCTAAAATGACATATCCGATTCCAATTTCCGATATTGCATTAATTGAGATTCACGAGTAACGAATTCGATAAAATAATTTATCGTTAACTATAAACTAAATGTTAATAATTCGCCAGTATTGTGTTTAGGTACTCTAAAGTGACATACTTGATCCCAATTTCCAATATTGCATTAATCGACCTTCAAGAGTAACCCTACTGATCTTTGCTAGGAGTGTATCGTCCAGTAGGAATATAGTTTCATGATCTAAATAGACCAACTTCAGGTTTGCATCGCGCTATTATATTATTATCTTTTAGGTCTGTTTTCCATTTCTTGCCACTAAGAAATCCATTTTTTATGCTATTGGAAGGCAAACAAGCAGACGGCTTTCCTGATGGTAAGAATTTCACGCCACCTAGAGACATCAAAGGTGGTAATGGTGCGTTGCCAACCTGAGGCCGGGGTGTTAGGCTTAGAGCAAAAGTTAATTTACCGGCTACCTTACCCTCCGAATCGGAACACGTCATGACGTTATGGCGGCAGGAATAGGTAAGCCGGTGTTAACAATCCGAGGGAGTTGCTGCGAAAGTCTACCACCTAGTCAATTTGCATAAATGCCTTCCAATCTCAAAAAAAAATTAATATGCATGGTTCGCCTGCTCCACTATAAGCTACATGTTTCTTTACAACTAACTTTACTTTCAAAAATGGATAAGATTATATTTCGACTCTAAAATTTTTGTATATACGTAATATGTTAATCGATTTCTTCGTCATTACTGAACTGATTTAAAAAAAGTGTTTTTTTTTTATAAACTGCCTAGGACAGATGTAAAATAAACCTTTATTTTGCTAATTATCTGTTATAATGGATTTCCGCAAAGTAACGCCTGATTCAATAAAATAAAAAATAAACTGCCTAGGAATTTCCATGGTAGTTCCATAGCCATCAAATCTGGGTCTTATGACGAGATCCCAGAGAAATTGAGGAAAATACTCGATGCAATATTAAAATCTAAGTGAGTTTTTTTGCACTTTTACTAGTAAGTACTTTAAAAATATTAACTTCAACTGAAAATATTTCCCTTTTTTAACTCTGGTGATGTTAAGATAAATGTAACTAATCTATATCTACCTATATATAAAAAATAAAAATTAATTGCTGTTCCATAATTTCGCTAAAACTCGAGAAGAGCCAAACCAATTAGGTTAATTTTGAATTATTTGCGAAAGTCCAGGGAAGGTTTGAAAGACAATAAAAAAGGAAAAGTAGTTAAAACAACTTTTTAAGTTTTCCCATACAAACGACGGGTGGAACGAAGTTGGTCGGTACAGCTAGACTTATGTATAAAAATCAATTGATGTTCGTTAATCCCACTAAAACTCGAGAACAGCTAGACCGATTAAGGTAAATTAGGCCTAGAATTACTTGTGGAAGTCCAGGGAAGGTTTAAAAGATATGAGAAAAGGAAAAAGTGCGAGGTAACTATACAGGAAAAATAACATTTCAAGTTATTTTAAGTTAATCCATACAAACAGAACGGGTGGAACGAAGTTCGCCGGGACCAAATAGATATAACTTTAAATAAATTTTATAGGTGTAAAGTAGCTGGTTTGAAAAAAAAAAACATAATTTTTGCTTTCTGATAGGACATAATGATTGATATACTCAGATAATTTTCAATCATATTCGTACCCGGAAACCACATTGAAACGTATAGCCTGTGAAAAAGAATATTGGGTAAAAATAGCTCCCTCGAATGAAGACTGCGAAGGTCGAGTTATGTGAAAAGTTTCGCCATAAAAATAATTTAGAAATCGTTCCGGCCAAGTTCAACCCTGGCTGAATTCGGATTGTCGATTGAATCACTTAATTTGATATTTCTTTTGTAACTGACTCTAAAAAGGAGAACTTTCTATTTGTTTTTATGTTTATTATATTTTACTCCGTAGCATGACATGAAACGATTTTGGTGGTTTTTTGAATGGCAGGTCGTGATTCGGAGATCTTCCTTTATAAATTTTTTTGTGATAATGGAAAGCAAACAAGCAGACAGATTCCCTGATGGTAAGAAATTCACGCCGCCCAGAGACACCAAAGGTGGTAATGGTGCGTTGCCAAGGCTGTTAGGCCCCGAGCAAAAGAAAGTTTACCGGCTACCTTGCCTTTCTAACCGGAACACGTCAGCGGCAAGCGTTGGATGTTATGGCGGCAGGAATAGGTAAGGCGGTGGTACCAATCCGGGAGAGTTGCTGCAAAACTCTACCACTTACTAGGCTGTCATGGTGCTAGTGACGTTAAGCCTATGCTCGCCATTTACGAGCTGCCTGTCAGGAAGGCAGTTGGTCTATTCTGCGAAGGAGCCCGGACCAACACTGGGAAAATTTGACCAATGTTTAAAGAGCCGTTAAGTGGTTAATAATACAGCGACGCATCTACAACGTCTATGGTGTCTTGACCACGGTTGTCTCTTGCGATCAGTAGCTATTTTTCGATGGTCACATAAAATTAAATAATTTGGTTATTGTTTATCTTAATTAGGTAGGTATGTGGCAGTGAAATTGGCATCAGGTTTTTTATTTTTTATGCTTGGATTGTTTATCTCAATTATGCATTTATTTAAACCATTTAAATGTTATATTTTGCTCCTTACCCTAAGAAGAGACAAATATACAAATTTCAATTTAGAGTGGTTTGATTCAAATTTTAAAGCAATATTTAGCTACGAGACTCTTTTTTTGATACACGTTCTTAATGTGCTTATTATTACCTAAACAAAAACTAAAATAACTAATTTACATAAAATCAACAAATGTAATCATGTATGAAAACACTTCGATTCAACCTAAGTAGGTACTTATTTGATTAGTAAAGATATTTTTGGGTTTTATCTAATACTAATAATTGACCTACTAATACTCTACTAACTATTAATAATGTAAAATAATATGATATAATACTCACTATTAATAATGTATCTATTTATTTTTATGGCCACTTAATTCCGAAAATTGCAACAGCAATTTATTTTATGAATTTTATGCGTTCAAGTTTAATGGGATTAGTCTTTTATTATTTTCGTTAATGAAATGAAGTACAGCGCCATCTGTGTGTAGAGTTTAAGTAATTTCCAGAACTGTTTTATCTTCCGTCCTGACACATGCGTACTATCATTCGAGGCCGCGGTCACAACCACATGCAGAGTTATTATACACACAGGCGCAATCCTTCATCGCTGTCAAACGTGTGTCTCTTGACATGATGTGTTTTAATTTGTAAACTGAGTGTTTATTTAGTGTTAATGGGCAAAAGGATTGAGAAATGTAAGTATATTATTGGTTACTGAATTACTGAATTTATTCTATAGTGTCTAGGTCTAGACATTCGTTTACTTTTACCTTTTTTTACACAAATAACCTTTGAAACTTAAATTGATTTTTATGTTAGAGTGTAGGAAGTGTGATTTATGTTTCATTGTTAAAATTTAGTCTTGCATGTATGATGTAATAGATGATTATTAATATAAAAATTGTATTTTCATTATCTTTAAAACTTACAATATCTTATATTCTCAGTTTTCATCCCGTGTAGTATATCCGATATGGTCTAGTGGCTAGGATACCTGGCTCTCACCCAGGAGGCTCGGGTTCGATTCCCGGTATCGGAATTGATTTTTTTAATTTTTTTTCAGATACAAAATGAATTTAAAGGCGGCCTTGGCGATTGGGATGGTTTTTGTGGGATGTTGTTCCAATGTGGTATTTTTGGAATTAGTCGTTAAAGAAGATCCTGGTGCTGGAAACTTGGCTACATTTTTACAATTCTTATTCATAGCCTCGATTGGATTTTGCACAGTCGGTAAATTCGGGACGGCGAAACGGAATATACCTTTTAAGCAGTATCTATTGTTGGTTGGATTCTTTTGGACGAGCAGCGTTGCTAACAACTATGCCTTCGATTTCAACATATCTATGCCTTTGCATATGATTTTCCGGGCGGGTTCTTTAATGGCGAACATGGCGATGGGGGTTTGGATATTAAAGAAAAAGTATCCCCCATTGAAGTACTTGGCGATATTTATGATATCTGCTGGTATTGCAATATGTACCATACAATCCAGTGGAGATGTCAAAGCACCTAGAGAGACACATGAAGACGCTGCTGAAGAAGAGAAGCTGAAGTTCATAGATTGGTTGTGGTGGTGCTTGGGGATTGCCATTCTCACGTTTGCGTTATTTGTATCCGCACGCATGGGGATATTCCAAGAATCCCTTTACTCCAAATACGGGAAGCATCCTTGGGAAGCTTTATACTTTACCCATTTATTACCCCTTGTTGTTTGGCTACCAACTACTTCGAACATTCTCAATCATGTAGACATAGCATTACATACTCCGGTGATAGAGTTCCTTGGGTTCGAGCTACCTAGACAGGTATTATGGTTGATCCTCTATGTATTGACTCAAGGTTTATGTATAAGTGCTGTTTATGTATTAACGACTGAATGTGCGTCTTTAGTCGTGACTTTGACTGTCACTTTGAGAAAGTTTGTGTCACTTTTGTTCTCCATTTTGTATTTTAGAAACCCATTCACTTTAGGGCATTGGATTGGCACGTTGTTAGTTTTTATTGGTACGATGATATTTACGGAGCTTCTTCAGAAGTTCGTGCTCATGTTTGTTCCTAAGGATAAGAAGAAAGCACAGTAAATAATTGTGATTATAGTACAAGTTTTAGTACTTTTAAGTGCAAGCATTGTTTACGTTGTTTGAGAATATAACAGTGGTTGAATCTACAGCTACTTTTGTCTAATTTATGGTAGGCTATGGATCCGTGGTGGTTCCGTAGTAATTTTGTTATGATTGGACTAGTAGGTTGTTTTTGAGTTAAACTTAACAATACATACATTTTATTTGTATAAATTTAAATTCGTAATTTTTTTTATCGTCTATGATAATGACATTGTTATGCGGAACCTTTTATAAATCATTAGCTATCCTTCAAAAAACTCATTTTCAAGCCGCAACATGGTGATGAAATAATTGCAGTCGGGTATTTGAAGTCTTACTGCGTAAAAAATATTAATGGTAGTACCTATCTTGTGCATCCGATTACTTATCACAAGATTTTGAGATTAACCATAAGCCATGGCCACATTTCCAAGCTAAGTCTAAAAAAAAAATTAAGCTAATTTTTTTTTTTATGTTGGACATACTCGGAGCTGCTGCGTATGCTAATTGACATTAACGATTTGATAAATGATGTGTTACCATGCGGAATATTCACAACCCCTTAAATATCTAAATATAACTCACAAAATATGTGTCAACTATAATCATGATGTAAAATAATTGAAAATATCGTCACCATGATGCAATACTGTGTTCTATTATGAACGAAACAAATAATTGCAAGTCACTCATATTCAACTAATAGATAACCAGTTTACATGATAAAAGATTATTGGTGTACTCTAACAACTATTAAATGCTCTTTATTGTTTGCCAAATACATAACAAATATAAAATACACTAACATGAAATTAAAATACTAAGGGATACACAAAGGTGGCCTTATCGCCAAATCAGCGATCTCTTCCAGGCAACCTTATCACTACATAGTTTAAAAACAAAGTCGCTTCCTCTGTCTCTATGTCCCTTTGTATGAATCTATAAAACTATGCAAAGGATTTGACGCGGTTTTTAATAGATAAAGTGATTAAAGAGGAAGATTTATATGTATATTTTATACACGTGCAAAGCCGGGGCGGGCTGCTAGTGTTAATAAAATACCATCAAAGAAATTTGGCGCGATGCTCTTGAGATACAGAAATGAAATATAACGTATAGTAGTACTATTTAAATTATTCACTTCGGCTATATTCGTCAAGCTTCCGAAATCCGAATGAATTTTAAAGATATTTGTATAGAGTTGTTATTACATAATTAATCATTTCGCTTAAATTTAGATTAGGTAAGATAATTTAAAAATAAAAGTATAAAGTGCAAAAAAAAAGCGTGAAGCCGAAGCGCATAATTTAAATAGTAGTACAAAACAGCAAATTGAGATAAAATTATTTTTATTACAGTGGAATAATATAGGTACACAGTTGATCAGTGAACGTAGGAAAAGATGTTGAACCATCGCTACATAATATAAAACCAAGTCGCTTTCCGCTGTATATACCTATGCATGCTTAGATGTTTCAAACTACGCAACATAATCTGATGATGTTTTTAATAAAAAGAGTGATTTAAGAAGAAAGTTTAGACGAATAATAACATAGAAGCTAAGATGGGCTGCTAGTGTTTTATAAGTCACTTAGTTTTAATGAGTACAAAGTAACAAAAAATTGTTAAGAATTTGGACACGATAAGTAATTCTTTGCTTTGCTGGCGTTCTTAACTTGAAATGGCATTTTATCTTCTATTAATAGCTTCCTAGGCCTAAGGGGTGCATTAGTGTGTTAATATTCTATCATATCAAAAGTTTTCTTAAATATTAATATACCAATTTTTAACCATCGAAATAAAAAGAGGCGCGCTTGTGTGTGTGTGTGTATGTGTGTGTGTGTGTGTGTGTGTGTGTGTGTGCGTGTGTGTGCGCGCGTGTATGCGTGTGTGTGTGTTTGCGTGTGTGTGCGTGCGTGTTACGTATGACATCATTACTTTTGAACGGATGACACGATTTTGATTGAAAGCTGAAGTGATCGAGATGGTTGTCATCTACAATACATAATGATTTTTTGGGATTATAATATAAGAAACAACTTGTGTACAGATCAAAATATTTAACCAAATAGGCAGTAAAATATTGTATTTATTAATATTCTTACAATCTATGTTTTAAGTGTGTTTTACCAAATCCATATACCTACCTTTAAAATATCGTTATTTTCGTTCTTTTGTATTGTAACAAAGTACCTTTTACAAGCACTCAAGTAAAAAACAGTCACTCTAGTTGTATTAATGTTTACTTTCATAAATATTATGACGTTCACTTTTGCAAAATATAGTATAAAAATAAGAATTTTAGCAAAGTATATTAGGTTATGTCAATAGTTTTGAAAAAAAAAGTTTTTCAGCATTTAACAATTTAATGTGTTGCCGCATTTCACTGAGTATTAATTTCAGTCATTTTTTTGGTAACCATAAGGTAGTGTTTTAATGGCATTTTTTCATTATTTTCTACAGTGAGGTATCACCAGCTGATTATATTCCAAGACTAAATCAGCGATATTGATTACGTATATGTTTAGATATGTTTGGTTTAAAGATCTTAATCTTACTTAAATGTCACTAGATGGCGTATTAACAAAATGTCTTATGAAATATAAAATCAAACCCTTCATAAGTAAAAAAATAAATAAAGCTGTCAAAATTAAAAGACATGGACTGACATAATACATAATATACACAGTAAAGCAACTATTATAGGAACTACATCACCAGTTGTGGCGTTGATTACGTCTATCTATAAAAAATGTATGGAAATATCTTAAATTTACTTTAATTTCACAAGATGACGCTTAAACAAAATGACATACGAATATGGCGTAAAATTAGCCCCTTTTAAAAAATGGATTAAAAAAATATGATGTGTTTATATTACTTTTGACAGCTTTATTTTTTTAACACAGTGAAGCGACTATCAAGGGTCTTGCTGTGACGCTGTAAAGTAATGTTATTTAAGTGATAACTCCTTAAGGATTAACCACTTTCTTTTCGTTTTTTTTAATGATATTTGAAGGCAAACAAGCAGGCGGATTTCCTGATGGTAAGAAATTCACGCTGCCTAGAGACACCCAAGTTGGTAATGGTGCGTTGCCAACCTGAGGCCGGGATGTTAGGTCTCGAGTAAAAGTAAGTTTACCGGCTACCTTATCCTCCAAACCGGAACACGTCATGACGTTATGGCGGCAGGAATAGGTAAGGCTGTGGTACCAATCGGGGTGAGTCGCTGTGAAACTCTACCACTTAGTCAGATGTCACGGTGTTAGTGACGGTAGGCCTATGCTCGCCTTTTACAAGCTACCTGGCAGGAAGGCAGATGGTCTATTCTGCAAAGGAGCCCGGAACAACACGGGGATTTCGTACGGCGTTTTGACGCCAATCTGGATTGGTTTCAAATTTAAGTCACTTTTGTCGGGCGTCCTGTGATACACACTTTTTTTAATCGTACAATGCGTCAGTGCAAAAGTACAACATTTTGAAGTTTATAGTTAATGAAATACGAGGGTGGATCCAAAAGTTCTAAGCCCGACCAAGAAAATGAAAGAAAAGAGGGTCTAAATTTATTTTTATTTTTCGACATAGGCTCCATCTAGCTCAACACACTTCTTCTACCTGACCTGTAGCTTGTTTATCCCCTCGAAAAAAAAAGATTCCGGAAGGCTGGCGAAATAGTCGTTTACTGTGACTATCACCTCATCTTTGGTCGAAAATTTCGAGCCACCCAAGTGTTTTTTTAAATTTGGAAATAAATGATAATCCGAGGGGGCTAAATCCGGCGAATAAGGTGGGTGGGGCAGCAATTCGTAGCCACAATCATGGATTACAGACATTGTTTCAACCGAAGTGTGAACACGTGCATTGTCTTAATGAAAGAAAACTTTCTTACGTAACGTTCCCGGCCTTTTTTCTTTTATTTCTTTCCGGAGTTTTCGTAAAAGATTACAATAATAACTAGAATTTATAGTTTGACCTTTTGGAAAATAATCTACAAAAATAATGCCCTTCGCATCCCAAAAAACAGAAGCCATGACATTGTTAGACTAACAACTAACAATGTTAGTTGACAAAACGACCTTAGCCTTTTTCGGTGTAGGAGAGTCTGATCTTTTCCACTGTTTGGATTGTTGCTTTGATTCAGGAGTATGGTGGTGAACCCAGCTTTCA
>NJDC01002315.1:76423-89479 GCA_002245475.1 Calephelis virginiensis
GGAGTCCGAACTCGACGGGTTTACCAGTAGTTATTCCAGGGGGCTGATTATGTATCTCAGTTGCCAACTAAAATGGAAAACTGTACAACAAATCGCTGTCAAATGACGTGTTTTATATTTGCTATCTCCAGTGACAAACAGAAATACAATAGAACAAATGAATAGATAAATGACGTCATTTGATGTACACTTTTCTATTTTGAGTTGGCAACTGAGTTACATAATCAGCATCCAGGTCGTCTTCTATCTTCGAGCTTACTTATCAGACTAGCTCAGTTGTCCCAGAATTCTTTAGTGTTTTGTCTGTAAGGTTTTACATGTGTATAAAAATGAAATAAATACCCATGTTGCGTATGAGTTGATGGCCGTGAACGCCTGGACAGATCTCCATCAACTCTGGTTAAAAACCATCACGATTACGTCAGATTTCAAATAAAAAAACCGCATCTTAATCCGTCCACCGCTGAAGAACTGCGATGCTACAGAATAGTCCGGTGAAGTTGTAAAAACCGCGAGGTTAGCAACATATTAAAAAAATTATGGCACAGATAGACACCTCAAAACTTGTAACTCTACTCGTTTTGCGACGGGAGTTAAAATTAAGTGATATCAAAAATGACGTGAAAATCATTATTTTTTTTTCATCATAAATTATTCAATTGTTATTCAAAAAAATTGACTATAATATAGCGTGCTACGAAATATGCTATGTTCTTGAAACATAACATTTTTGTATTTATATTTACTTTGAATGTGGCAACCCTACATTTCTCACTACGGCCACAGCTTGGTTAAACCGATTACTATTTCACTATAGGACTTTTTGTTAGGAGTTCTTTCTTTTAAACATATATGTAGTTTTATACCCACTAACACGTACCTGAAGCACGTGTCTTAATCTGTATAATCCGTACCTACTTTTTATCACGCTCTACGCTAACAAAAGCATTTTCTCGAATCCCAAAGATTTTAATCAATAAAGAAATTTATTCTATAATTTATAATATATTTAATAATAAGACGGATTTGGTAAACGATGTTAGATTAACCTGTGTCCCACAAATCATACACACATGTGTAGATATGATTATATTATGATTTTATTATTATCATAGACACATTTGTATGCTTATATTATTATCTTTACGCCAAGTCCCTTACGCGGTAGGCCACGATCCTGACAAACCTGTCTAGTTTCCGTCACATTCCCCTTTTCTTACAAACAGTTTCAGCGACTCTTGACACCACCCTTGAATAATATCCGATTTATGATACGAACAGACAAACAAAAATCTGAAAAATTCGAAAATGTTCTATCCGTTTTCAATAATATAGACAATTTTTTCAAAACATTATCGATAAATAAAATGTACATCGAACTTTTGCAGAGATACAATATGATGATTATCTGTAATACCGCTTTTACACCGCTATTTTTTTTTAACTCATAAAACAACACAAGTTTCATTTAGACAAAGGAATAATAATAAAGCGAGTTGAAAACGAGGTGAAAACTGTCCGGTTTTTGGCAACATTCGTCAAGAATGTCTGCACTGCAACCAGCGTAGTGCCTCCAATATACAACAATACAGTTCACCCCAACATTCAACATTTTAAACCTTATATATATGGATATAAGGTTACATAAAATGTAAAGTTATGTTTGCAATTCGGAGTAACGGTCCAACTTGTTGAAATTCCACCGTCGTGTTCAGAGTTGCCAATTTCCTGTTCATTTATTTAAAACTCCCTGATCCTTATGTCGTCCATTTTAAGTCTATTCTCCCTTAAAAAACTAAAATAGCAAATAGAATTTGGGCAGAAGAAAATTCGTAAGTTAAGCTTTTGCTTCAACGGCCACTAATTTCGTCCAATCGCGGTTAGAGGATAAGACATTTTTACTTTTTAGCCGGTTGGAATAATGTTTTGGATATTTTTTCGCAAAGAGGCAGCATATTTACGGCGTGGTTGTAGTCTCCCTGTTTCTGCATAATTTATAGAGCATTGACCATGTTTCTTGCGAAGTCTGCTAGTAAATCTGTGTAAAGAGAATGTTAGGTGAATTTTATTCAGTGAAACTGGATATCTTTCTAGCTTTGACTATAAGCAATGAGGGAAGACAGCAAGGGTAGCTTAGAATATTTTAACTTAAATGTTTTCAGCGATGCTTTGAAGTAACATGGCCTTTTTACAACTCGTATCGTGTTAGTTTTCTAAAAATAAACCTTCTTGAATGCTTAGGTGTTTGAGACGTTTTTATTTGAATGTCTTTTATAATTTGAATAAAGATGTATACTGTAGACGTTTTTAATATGTCCGTTGGTATTACATGTTCTCTGTATTTGGGGTACCTTGTAGAATAGACCATCTGCCTTCTTGTCTGGCAGTTTATAATAAGTAGGATAAGCTTAAGTTTTATATCTAATAGTAAATAAATATCCCTGCGAAGTAAGCAAATTACATGCTTTTGTTTTGGGTGCTAGTTAACAATATTAATACATAGAAAACTCATAAAGGTAACAGAATAAATGAAATAAACACCAAGACCCAGAATCACGGACATTTTCTGCGTCACTGAGTAGGCAGTGATGGCTTCGCATGGACTCGCTCGCATTGGCATAACCACCTTATCTATTCGTGCCGCCATAACGTCAGCGATTGCTGTTGACGTGATCCAGTTCGGATGTTAAGGTAGCCGAAAAACTTAGTTTAGCACGGGGCAGTACCAACTTTGGTGTCTCTAGGCGGCGCGAATTTCTTACATTCGGGAAATCTAACTAAATCCAAGTGCTCATCACACAAATGTCTGCACCCATCGGGAATCGAACCCGAGCCTCGCGGTTGGTGGAGTTAGGCGTGTACGCTAATCCCTCGACCAACGATATCTATGTCTATGTATATGTGTATGAACCACTATCATCAAACAGTTACCTATTATAGTGTTGATAGGGTGTACTCGTATTAAAATGCGATGCTTCTGTATTGCTTTTCTTACATATTATACTAATTTGTCCCTTTCTGGCTTATACCTTTAGGCCATGCTACCACATCTTAGGTGTTAATAATTTACTTTACTTGTTATTTACTTTAAATACACATCTTTACTATCATAAGTCATTAAAGAATGTAATTTATGGTCTTGATTAAAGCGGTGGCCTCCTTACTCAAGTTCATTTTTTGAGACGTCCGACGACGACGACGAGCCAATTTTCGCTATATTTTGCAATTATATCCCTTACCCCTTTGAATCTAGTTGCTTAAATTTATGTTGCCATAAAACAAATGCATGCTTCTGCAATTAATCGGGGCAGGGCACCGCCTCATGTATTCCTGCCGCTATGACAGTGTCGTGTTCCGGTATGGGCTGTACGCTACCGACTACCGGTAAACTTTCACAATATTGGCATCGGTCTAAATACATCGAGTCACATCGAAGACGGTTTCTTTTAGATTAACTGCGCTAAAGAGAAAAGAGTTATTTATGCCTGGTTCCTACATTCAAGATGAGTTTTTTTGATTACGAATGGTAGTATTTCGTACGATTAGTAAGAATGCTAACAACGGTCGATCATTTTTAGATTTTGTTAAATCTGAATATTTTTTTTTAAATATGAGTAGTGCTTTATTACTTGTGAGCAAACTACGAATGGTTAAACTTATGGATTACGTTTCGTTGTTTATAGGAACTGGGCATGAATCAAGATGCTTCAGTGTTCATTACTTATAAAAGTAACTAACTGTTGCCCGCAGCGTTGCTCGCGTGGTCAATGGTACCACTGGAACATTTTCCCCGGATGAAAACTATCCTCTGTGTTAATTCAAGTTATCCTCTATGTGCGTGCCAAATTTCATGAAAATCGGTTCAGTCGTTTTTGCGTAAAAGAGTAACAAACATACAAACAAACATACAAACTTTCGCATTTATAATATTAATAGGATACCTAATTATATACTAAGTTTAGACCTTTAAATCTTGTATTTTATTGATCCAGATGGCGAACCCATCAAACTGCCGGAGAACTTGGAAAGCCTACCGCGGGCAGAACATTTTGCTGCGCAGAGGCACCGCTGGAACACCAATGAGGTAAGTACCTACCATAGATAAGGACACTTATCACAAATAAGTAATACACAGAATAAATATGACTTTTCTAGCTACTACTAGCAAGTTAGCAAAAATATCCGCTAAAAAATGACCCCGTACTCGTATTATATATATATGCCTAAGTCTCGTATTTAAACTCTATGTTTGAAACTTCTTTGGTGTAGCGGTTCTGTTGTTGGACTTGACTGCATGAGTTCCCCGGTTCGGTTCTCGGGTCGGGCAACAAAAAGAAAATTTGTTTTTTCCAATTTCCTAATAAAAAAACTTTGCTCGGGTTTGGATATGTGCCGGTTGGCAATAGGATTGCCACCTATCCCATTGTGGGACTTGGTGTCTTTGGCTAGTCGTGGGTGGCCTGGTTGTGCCTCTGCCTTTCTCTTCGGGGATATGGGCGCGAAGATACCGTTTTTTTATATTTGAAATACATTATTCGTTGTGTTTTATCTGACTTCTAGCAAAAAAAAATTTCATGTGAAAATTAAAATAAATTAAACTTTGCTTCGATTGTACACTTTTGTTAATTATTATTATTATGAAATATGAACATTTCTAAGCAAAAACACACAAATGTGTGACGCCCGACGGGAATCAAACCTGTTCGTCGCAGTTGGCCCACAGGCCAAGGTTGTCTCCTACCATCAGCATACTCGTGTGCATGTCCGCTGCCCTATCACATAAAAATATGTATAATGTACATACTAATTGTTTAAATCGACTCGAAATTCGACGACGTGTAAACTGTTTCCGTACAAACTTTATCATCCCATCTTCTTTGGTAGTGATTCTTTAAAAAAAACGTGGCTTATGTTTTAACTCGGGTATTGAAACCACAAATGCATATAAAAATTGATCGAAATCGGTTCATTTAGCTGTGAAAGCGTTACAGACAAACCAACTTTGATGTAAATGTTAGTGTGGATTCGTATAGTAATATGCTGATTGTGAATAAATAAAAATATTTTACACTAGCTGCTACCTGCGGCTTCGCCCGCATTTTCACAGAAACCCGGTGTGCGATCGGGATTAAAAATAGCCTATATGTTAATCCAGGTCACAATCTATCTGTCTTCCAAATTTCAGACAAATCCGTTCAGCCATTCGAGCGTGAAAGAGTAACAAACATCCATACATCCATACTTACAAACTTTCGCATTTATAATATTAATAGAATAGATTAGGAGAAGATATTTCGTGAATTGTGAAAGAATGAAATAAATGTATTTTGACACTAAGTTTGAAGTAAAACACCCAATCCCAGTTAATTTTATTTAAAAACTAGCTGTCCCGGCAAAAGTTCCACCCGTTCAGTATTTTGCCTGCAATTTTCCCTGCTTTCTTTCATAAAAATATTTTTCTGACTATACCTAACACAACAAAAAAGAATTATCAAAATCGGTTCAGTCGCTCGGAAGTTATGCGCTTACCACCACATTTAGCGATTCATTTTTAAATTAAAGATTGAAAAACACATTTGCTTTTGGTCGCCCGAATGGGGGATCTAATCCGAGACCTCATAAAGATTATTGCCAGCATTTTATTACCACAATCAAGAAAAGAATAACCATAATTTATGTAGCGCTTCTCTACCATAAGATTTCGAAGATATTTCCAACCTCGTATACCCCCTGTGTTGGCCCGGGCTCGTTTGCAGAATAGACCATCTGCCTTCCTGCCAGGCAGCTCGTAAAAAGCGAGCATAGGCTCATCATCACTAACACCGTGACATCTGACTAGGTGGTAGAGTTTCTCAGGGATTGCCGGATTGGTACCACCGCTTTACCTATTCCTGCCGCCCTAACGTCATGACGTGTTCCGGTTCGGAGGGTAAGGTAGCCGGTAAATTTACTTATGCTCAAGGCCTAACATCCCGGCCTCAGGTTGGCAAACCATTAACACCTTTGGTGTCTCTAGGCGGCGTCAATTTCTTATCATCAGGAAATACGTCTGCTTGTTTGCCTTCCAACATCATAAGAAAACATCACCTATGTATCGCACCTTTAGACAACCTACAGCGATTTAATCTTTGACCTTAAGTTCCCAACTTCGCAAAGCTAATTTGTTAATACAAGTCATAGGATCCGTCTTGATGTTCCTCTAATGAAAATCCGATCCCAACGGAAGCCCCTTCTCTCTGAATAATTTACTTCGACCTTTAAATAATTAATAAAGTACCAAGTCTGAGAATCATAATTAATATGTTTTTAGTCATTTAAATTTACGAGTATAACAGTCAAAGTTGGATGTCGTTAAAACAGTCCAAGTCTTTCTGATATGATAAAATGAATGAATGTCTTAGTCCAGAGAGTAAGAGTAATGTACAGTCTCAATTAAGGTGTTGACCTCTATCGGACAGCATTAATAATCAATCCTAAGCTAAAACTTGCTGTCCAAGATTGATATTTTGATCCATTTTCATGTTATCGCTTGCCAATAACATATGCGTGGACAGGATAAATATGGCAATTAGGTACAGGATAGGGCGGCGGATACGCAGCTATCCAGATTGCTTGAAATCCATCTTTAGAGATACATTATTAACATTGGCCGTATGTCAACACCTTAATAGAGAAATCTGATGGCAAAATTCTCTCATACGTCGATAAAGAAGGGTCGCTTAAAAACTTAGATCGAAACCTTTAAAAAAGTACACCATCATAAAATTTAATATACATGAGCAAATTATAACATTGTGTTATGGATATTAGTCAACGATACTAATACATAGAAATGTGTAAATAGATACCGCAATAAATGTGGTGTAGCGGTTCAGTTGTTGGACTTGACTGCATGAGGTCCCGGGTTCGAATCCCGGGTCAGGCAACAAAAAGAAAATTGGGGTTTTCCAATTTTCTCATTAAAAAAAATGTTGCTCGGGATTGGATATGTGCCCGGTTGGCAATAGGCTTGCCACCTATCACATTGTGGGACTTATGCCCGATTTCACCAAGAGCCCCTATACTTTAGGGGACCTTTTAACGTTACTTACGGGGCTGTTTCTATATAAAACCGTCCCCTAAAACGCGTTTCGAATCCATAAGCTATTGGTACAGTAATCGCTTCGCAAACATATAGCAAAAAATATTCTCATTGTTTTCTGAGACTGATAAAGATTCATTTTTGCAGATATGCCAAAACCACCTCATGGTGATGGTCTACCACCCAGCTCATGTGTCGTGTTATAATATGTAAATAGGAACATTTGTTAGTTGATCATTAATTTTCTAATGTCACAATTTACCGGCGGCGTAGTGCAGAATATATTGTGAGTAAATTCATGCATTATGCAAAACCTCACTAGTGTCGCCCTAAATCTGGGTAAGGGTTGGTACAGAGTAACGACAAGCAATTACAGCTACAGTCAACGAGCTCTCAATCAGCGCTTAATTCGTCACTCAAAGTTTTGAAAGTTCAAAGTAAATAAATATTAAAATTTATTTCTTCCTCGATTCGCTTTTGCTCAAGATTCGGTTAAAAACAAGAGTAACTAATTTATTATGTTTGGATAAGTTTCACAAATTGATTAAAATTTAAAATAAACAAAAAAATATGCTTGTGTTTTTTATTTCTTTATGGGATGTTAAGCAGTCATTTAGATAAACGTATTGATGTTAAATACTGGTGCTAAACGAAAATAAAATCAAAAACAAAAATAAACACAGACCTAAAATCAAATACACAAAAGACAAATATCTTTTCTATGTCGGGAATCGCATCCGAGCCTCGTGGATAATCGGTGGTTGAGATATATACGCTAAAATTATTATCGCTTATTTATCGGATAAAAACGTTTTTGAGTCGATGAATATAAATATATTATATCCATTGCTACTTAACGCCTGGAATTTCCGGCTTTATATTAGCATTGAAGTTTTTTTCTAAAACTTAAATAAGTGAGAAAACACACATGTTATATATTTATCATTAATTCATCATACTGTCCATCTGCATGAAAATAAAGTAATGTAATTAAATAAATAGGTACTAGTATGTCTTGTCTTTTTGCCGTCAGTCTACACTTGCCTAAATATTTTTGACGTGTTAAATTTTAGGTACTACGTACGTCGCGCCCGGTCATTAAACCTGTAGTAATACTTTAACCCTGAAAATGATTTTTAACGATATGGACTATTTTATTTATACACTTTACCTTTGTCACGACTAGGAACATTAGAGAAAAAAGTATACATTTGATTCGGTCAGCTACACATCGATGGCGGTGTGAATCCATGTGCGATGAATCATGTAATTCTCAAATGTTACACTGGCTTTCTTTTTTTAAAAATAATCTATCGTCTGAATAATTCCTAAAGTAATGCATTACTCTAGTTAACTTCTAGATGAGCTAAACCAAACATCGCTGTATTATCGCGAACTAGAGCGATGCAATCTGTTAGGGGATGTCGAGCTTAGGTCCCGGACAGCCGAGCGACCATGACACATGCTCTGCACGCTCTCATGCACATATCTAGTAGTAATATTTGATTAATGCCTACACAATTTAATGATTGAAAACCTGACAACTAAATAATGGGTTAAAATTATATCTAACATTTTTAGTTTTAAAATATCTAAATATAAATTAAAATGTATCAAAATCTCATGACGTTATTTTTTTACGTTTATCATTCCAATAACATACGAAATAAACTTCAGAGCTTTTCCAAAACAATATTAAAATTTAAAAAAATACAATTCTTCTCAAGTTACTACGGTTATTATTCGGTGCAAACCTGACAGATATATCTGTTTATCCAGTAGTTGAATTCTTCTGGAAGAATTTGCCATAAATACAAGTCAAGTTATGGGCTTATGCGTACTTGAATTCATTGACAATTTGTCATCGCTATTGCATCAGCACTCGCTACTGTTGTGTTCTATTTTCAAGTGAAGGATATCCGGTAAATACGCAAGACTCAATAGGGTTTAAAGTAAAATATTAAGTATCGCCCGTGTTGGGTTTTAAATTACATAGCTCTCCAGATGTAACTCAGATATCGAATTAAAAAGCAGCCTATCTCACTTCCTGGCTTCTAAATATCTCCACGTAATAATCAATATTATAATAATTTGAAAGTATTCAAAGGAAGAGTGAATAGACTTCTTCTAGATTAATGTGTCTGCACCTTAGACTGGTTTGAGTCATTATACTGAGCAACTTATTAAAAAAATACACAAAATTATGGATTACCATCACTCTGTTACGTCATAGAAGAAGGAAAGAAAACAAATGTACTTTCCTATTTATAACATTAGTATGGATTTAAATTAAAATAACTAAATATAAAAATCTGATTCGCAGTATTTTGTTTTATTTATAACTGATAATTATTGAATAAATGGGAACAGTTTTTGCATTGGTGAATCCCAACGCATATTTCAATTCAGTATTTTTAAAGATATATTAAAAAATATCGAGTTTCGCACTTAAGAACACATTTTTTTTAACCCAGGACAAATTGAATCTAACCCTGAAATATTCAAACATATACGTTCTAGTGAACGAGACTAATACATAGAAATACTTAAATAGATACTAAATTGTAATAAACATACTCAAGCCTAAACGTATCCAGATATTTCGACAAAATTTTAATGAAGAAAATTTCACCTCATACAAGATTTGAATCTGCGTCCTTGCGTCTCAATGAAATATACATGTTATAATAGCCATAACTTTCATTTAATCTCTCTCCATGAATACACACTTTTCTGCCCTCATCGGAAATCGAACAAAAGCCTTGCGATTGATCATTGGCATTAGGCGTGTACACTTACCCGTTGATCAACGAGGTATTTTTAGATGTGTATTACCAAATTTTTTGCTGCTGACGGAAATCGAACCCAAGCCTCGGGGTAAGGCGTTAACCCCTCGACCAATGAAGCAGACAACTTTTGGGGATTTATTTACGTTATTGAATTTTGATAATTGGACAACCAATAGCACAGTACAATCAATTAAAAGCAAAAGTCCACGATCAAATTTACCTAGATCATGCTCCAGTTTGACCACATCGCCTGACTTATATACTTGGCGCTATTCTCATTCCACGCAATTACTTTATTCGCTGCACTATTCTCCGGGAGACTGTCAAGCATGAATTTACGAGGGCATTTGTTGGAGCATTCCTTATTCAATAGGATTTTACTTGACGTTGGTTTGACGCGGAGAAAAGAATATTTTGTCATTGTTACAAATTCGTTTGGAGAAGCTCTATGTAATGAATCCGTGTTTGTGGATGCATACAAAAGAATTTTAGAAGTTTCTAGACTAAATCTATACTGATATTTTTTTTATTTATAAAATCAAACAGTTTAGACTTGCTAATGCAAGGTCATAATAACGATCGCTCCGTACTAGTTCATTTATTGGAATGTACTAGTTCGGTCTTTTAGTACTATTAGTTCAGTAGTACATTACGTCTCACGATTCTCACGCCTTTCACGGAATGAACCTATGAACGGCGTATTTAAAAATCAAAATATTTGCAACGGCATTTTTGTTATTTATTAAGTTATCTCATATAATTAATCTTGATAAAATATTTTACATAATTTTATTTACGTTTTACGTGTAAAATGTGGTTAAAATATTTATTAAATTATTTCAAATATCCAATAAACTAATTAAATATGGTCTCTGTTTCAATGAAGTTAAAGGTCAAAGTCGAAATAACAACATAATTTGTTATTCTCGTTCGGTCACATCTTATACGCCTTGTCCAAAGGCAGCGCGCGACAAACAATTCATTCTTCGTATTCATTCTGTTCTTTGTCTATTATTCCGTTCTTGATGAAACGTTGCGAAGAATGCACTAAATGAACGATTAAGCATACGGTTACAGTTCCTTCTAATTTTGTGAACTGAATTAATTCTTATTAGTTCCTAGTACAGGAACTAACCTAGCCTAAAACACTTACACAACATACTGCATCTGCCCCCTAATTATTTTATAACTACCCGCCAGTCTTAAGTTAAAACAGCAATATTGAGCACAAATATTATGCTGGTGCAATACGATGGTATTAATCCTTTTGAAATTCTTCCACTTCACCAGACTAACCACCCTAACTAAATAATCTGGAAATATATTTTTTCATATAATTTTACTAGATAGTGATGTCCTCTTCGGAATCATAAGTCATTGGTCGGGTGGCTAGCGTACACGCCTAACTACATCGATCAACCCCGAGGCTCGAGTTCTATTCCCGACGGGGACAGGCGTTTGTGTGATGAACATTTAAATGTCTGCATATCCGGGTCTGGTTGTTTATTAAATTTATTCTGGTATCTTTTAAAGTATTTCTATGTATTAGAATCGTTGACTAACACCCATAACACAAGCATATAATTTGCTTACTTTGGGGTTAGATTCAATTTGTGTGACTTGTTCAGGGATATTTATTGTTTATTTTTTATTAATTTTGTAACTTTTTAAACGTAAACATGTTACATATGTAAAAACGTATGATAAACAGTTAATCAAATGCATCGTGTTAAGAGTACGCGTTCCAGTAATTATAATAATGGTGTATTCTAACTGGGATAAGGAAACGGAGCTTAGAGTCGTAGAGTGGATTAGCTACTTTGTGAACTTTGTCGCTTTTAACCCGCCTTAAGATTTACGACGAATCCTATTAATTTTTATTATTTAACTCGCTTAATGTAACGTAACACCTAATTTATCTTAAGGTTAACTTTCGTGAGCCTTTGAGGGGCTTTGGGAACGAAATTAATTAAAATTCGTAAAAACCTTTATAAGTTAATGATAGTAATGCGTAAAAATGCTTAATACTAAATTATTTTCAGGCAATAATAATCTATATATTAATGCGTGATGCCAAAACTTTGGAACCCTATTCACGAAAATTGCACGGACGCAGGAGCATAAAATTTGGCACAGTTATAGTTTATGAGTATGAGAAGTGCAGAACTCTAATATTTTTCAATAATAATGCTTATAAAGTACATTAAATCAATAATTAAACCATTACACACACTACCATGCATTTGACACATACAAACAAATATATTGATGAAAACGATAAAAGATCACAGATGGCGCACTAAAAAGTTTGGAAACAAAGTAGTTGGTCTTAAGAAATGAAGACGGGGTTCTTATTAACAAGATATTAAAATTTATTATGGTGAAATTTCTACCAATGGGCGACCACTAGTTTTAGTAAATATGCAAAAACCGACTTTAATTAATTGATTAGGTACCACGTCGCGATTTAATTTTCTTTCGAATGATAGCAAATAGTTCCGAAAAGGTCCCACATAAATAAATAAAATAAAAAACATCCCACTTAAAAAATAAATTTTTCGCTTATGCTGATGATCAGGACCCAAATTTTCAAAAAAGATGTATTAAAATCAATTGTCCATTAACCGAGTAATAGCTTAACAAATATACAAAAAGAAAAATAGTCGAAATAAGAACCTTTTTTTAAGAACCCTTTTTTTACTAGGTGGTAGAGTTTCGCAGCGACTCACCCGGATTGGTACCACCGCCTTACGTATTCCTGCCGCCATAACGTCATGATGTGTTCCGGTTCGGAGGGTAAGGTAGCTGGTTAACTTCCTTTTGCTCGAGGGCTAACATCACGGCCTCTGGTTGGCAATGCACCATTATCACCTTTGGTGTCTCTAGGCGGCGTGAATTTCTTACCATTAGGAAATCCGTCTGCTTGTTTGCCTTCCAATGTCATAAAAAGGGTCCGTTGAAAATATAGGTGGTAGAATGCTGTGCCTATTTAAATATTAATTACTTAAATCTAATCTAACCAATCGCCTCATTAATGTAGCGGTTTGGTGTTGCGTTGACTACATAAGATCTCAGCTTCGATTCTGGGCCAGACCCAGACCAGAACTCCACTAAAAACCTTCTATTTTTTTCTAATTAAATAGATTAAATTAAATAGATAGGAATAATTAAATAGATAGGAGCCTG
>NJDC01002315.1:102125-131237 GCA_002245475.1 Calephelis virginiensis
CGTTAATTGGTGGATAAATACTTGACTTAGGTCCCTGGAAATTTACGGGATTTTCTCATGTATAGTTGCTTTATAAGTTTTATTCGCTTCTGTGGTATAGCGGTTCAGTTCATAACTGGAATCATATAACTCGGGACGGGATTTTTTCCCTGATAAGATAAGACGGGATTTTTTCCCGATAAGAGAAGATAAGAAAATTTATCTTTTTCAATCTATACATATAAAAATGAGTCCCAATTTCGCGTGGTTCGCGTCACGCTTGAACGGATGGTAAACTTCGCTGATTCTTTTTTTTTTTGTATTAGTTATTACAAGGAGAAGTAGTTGCGGCTTAGATGGTCAAAAACACTTTTCAATTTTGTCCATACAATCTGTTTTAAGCTGTTAATATGAAGCGATACGAAGTTTGCCGGGTCGGCTGTTCTATTTATATAAAAATAAATCCCGATTTCGCGTTGTCCTCGCATCACGCCCGAATGGATAGACCAGTTTAGCTAATTCTTTTTTCTTGTGTTATTTATTTTAAGGAAAAGTATCGTATCAGTAGCTAGTAATTTAAACTCTTTCAAACATTAAAAATACATAATCTTGAAAATGGGCCTTCTTACGAACTGGGCTATCTTAGGCGCAAATATAAAGATAAAAACTGGGAAAAATGCAGGGAAAGTGGGTAAAGTCACCATTTAGTTTTGTCTACACAAACTGTTAGCAGCTATTAATGTCAAGCGATACGAAGTTCTCCGGATGGGATAGTAGCTGAATAATTTTGAATACAATTAAAATTGTTTTCAGAAGTTCAAAAGAGAAATTTATTCTGCTTTTGAATGGTTATCAAATTGTTTTAAGTAGCTAAAAACAATAATAATAATTTTGCTTCTGATCTTCCTTTGAGTTCCTCTTTGTGCTATTATTCGAGTAAACAAATTTATAATTACCAGCGAGCCGGCGCAACAGCTCGGGGTCTTTTGAACAATTTGATGGTGCTTCATAATTACAATACGTGTGTTTAGCTATTTTAGTTTATTAGATAAAAGGAGGAGGTGATATTTTCGACTCCTATGTTTAACAAACCTCAAAAATTTAGGAGGTTTTCTATTAGGCCGGTATATTTTATGTATGCACACCGATTTCTCCGTGGTTTCTGAACCGATTTACGTAATTCTTTTTTTTGATTATTGCGGAATAGTTTCGAATTGGTCCCATAAAATCATCAGATAGGCCCATTAGTTTCTGTATTATGAGCATATTTTCATCTAGTTTTACTTATCTCAATGTCTACTTTTATTAAATAAATTAAATCTCGCAAGTAAATTTGATCCACTTAGGTGAGTTAGTGACAAGATTACAGACACATCGGCATTCAGCAATATGCTATAAAAATATTTACTCATATAATTATTAAATTCAATTTTATCAGCAATAAACTAAAAAGTATTAAGAACAGATTTTGACGTGACAACGTCTTAAATTAGGTTGTGGCTCGGAGTCACTCTTGAAAATGTGTAACGCCCGCTCACGTCTGTTACGATGAGTCACCGAACGATAGAGAGGCCCGCCGGACCGGTACAATGTTTTAGTAAACAAAATATATTTATATAGTTAACATTTGTGCATTTCTTATTTTCCTTGTTCCTATTGTACAATTTAATAATATTCATATCAATAAATATTCTATAGAGAAAAAGACGTTGTCGCGTAAAATCTTCGCCCGTAAAACCGACTTTACAGGCAACCATTTCTGTACACTTTTTTTATATTTGAAAGAGCGTGTTTCGAATCGCCTCTGTGGTCTAGCGGTCCGGGTGTTGGACTTGACTGCATGAGGTCCCGGGTTTGAATCCCGGGTCGGCCAACAAAAAGAAAATTGGATTTTTCCGATTTTCTAATTAAAAAAAAAATGTTGGTCGAGATTGGAAATGTGCCCGGTTGGCGATAGGCTTGCCACCTATCACATTGTGGGATTTAGTGTCTTCGGCTAGTCGTGGGTGCCTTGGTTGTACCTCTGACAGTTTTTTGTAGTTTTACTGTTATTACAAATTGTGGTGATACAATACAAATCTTTAGACTCCCGCCCCAGATTTAAAAAAATATAGTGCAGGAATACTTGAGCTAAATACTTCTGTGGAGTAGTGGCACTTCTGTTCCTATATTTGTATTTGTTAGGTAGGGATGTAATCAACGTCTCTGAGTGCAGTCGTCAGACGTTACAAAATCTGTGACAGCATCAAAAGCATTATTTTGAATGAAAACAGTAAGAGACAGTTTTGATCTACGTGTCGTAGCAGTACGAGCTACAAGCTACGCCGTAGCTGGTACGCTACCAGTAATATAGATTTGCGTAGGTTTGGAGTTTCAGTACTAAAATGAATATCACACATAGCACACATATACCCATAAGTATATATTTGTATGTCTATGTGTGTATATGTATAAATAAAAATGCAGGGAAAATAGGAAAACAATGGTTAATTTGTACAAACTGTTAGTAGCGGCGAACGTCAACCGGTTCGCCGGTTCGGCTAGTAATAAATAAATATCTCTAGAATAAACAACACAAATTGATGTAACCCCAAAGTACGCAAATTATATGCTTGTTAAGAGTGTTAGTCTGCGATTTTAATACATAGAAATAATTAAATAAATATCCCTGTATAACTGTGTAACCCCAAAGTAAGCAAATTCTATGTTTGTGTTTTGGGTGTTAGTCAACGATTCTAACAAAAAAAAGTATTTAAATAGATACCAGAATAAATTTAATAAACACCTAGACCCGGAAATGCAGACATCTAAATGTTCATCACACAAATGCCTGCTCCCCGTCGGGAATCGAACCCGAGCCTCGCGGTTGATCGGTGGTGTTAGGTGTGTATGATTATTTCTTGACCAACGAGCAATTATGAACAATAATTAACAATACTGAAACTTGTCGTTACATTCATCTATATGTTAAATACTTACTTTTTTATATGGAGTACAAATAAAAAACCATGTCACAATGTTTATTACTATACATAATTTTGATGAAACTTTATATGCACATTCCGTCTGGAAATACTCTGCTGTCTTTTCCCTAAGTGCTCCCCCCAAAATATTTTTTTTTATTTTTCATATATTTTGTTTATGATGATGAATTAAAACATAAACCGTCCTATTAATAAATGTGGACTAACCTAGGAGTAAAATTAAGTTGATATTATAGTCTGTATCACATTGTAGTCAAGACTATAATACGACGTTAAACCTTGGCGTACTTTACACCGGTTTATTAATAAGAAAAAAAAGTAACATAACAGGTAAAAAACAAGGCGTTACAAGTTTAATCATTCTTAATAATATAATTTTCTTACCTAAAAACGAACAATTGTGACAATAAAGAAAAAGAAGTTATTTTATTGTTCTAGATTTAAATGATTTTTTTTTATGATATAAGAAATCAAAAAAGCAGACTTAAGATAAAACGACGAAAAAAAAAAGACGTAGGACAAGTAAGATATTCACGCTACCTATAGACACCAAAGGTGGTAATGGTGCGTTGACAACCTGGGGCCGGGCTGTAAGGCCTCGAGCAAAAGTAAGTTTATCGGCTACCTTTCCCTTCGAACCGGAACACGTCAATGGTAAGCACTGACGTTATGGCGGCAGGAATAGACAAGGCGGTGGTACCAACTTCGGCGAGTTGCTGCGAAACTCTACCGTCGAGTAAACTAATATAAACTATTCGTAAATACATTAGAATTATAAAGTTGACGTTTTTTACTTTTAATGTTTCTTTTCTTAATTTCTGCACATACAAATGCAAACACGCGTACATTTCACTGTATTAAGCCCAAAAAAAATTTCTTTATGCCCAAATCGTTGAAGAGGTATGTAGAGCCATAACCAGGGCACCCAGGACTAGCCAAAGGTACTAAGTCCCACAGTAAGATAGGTGGCAAGCCTATCACAAACTAGACACATTCGTGTCTTTGGCCGGTGCCCCGGTTATGCCTTTGCCTAACTTTGGTGATATGAACGTGAAAACACTTTACTTTTACTCCGAGGTGGGCGTAAATAGTAGAGATACAGCTCTGCGCTGTGTTTTTTATTAGATAAATAAATACTTATCCTTATATTAGTCCTTGAGTCCTGTACGTCACAATTTGATCCTGCTAAAGTAGCAAGTTTTATAAAAATCGTGCTAAAATAGCAGGAAGCCTTTAAATTGAAGTTCGAATCACACAAACTAGATTTAAACAATGTTAGAAATTTGCAGCCCCTAGACGACCTTCCTGAAAGCGACGTTCGATGAAAAAAAAGAAAACATCGTGTGCTTTTTATTGTATACGCCTCATTAGAGGCGCTAGTTCCTTTTGTCAAAGGACATGAGTGGCCAATGGATTTCTAACCTTAATACAAAGTAGGAAGACATTAATTTGATATGTCGAATGTGGGTAATCCGGAACTGGGCCACATTTTTACTAAGGCTGGTATTTTTGTTGAACATTTTGTTTAGGAACGTCGTGTTGGGTTGTAAATTGAATATAGGCTATTTGAAGTAATTTATTTTGTAGTTAGAGTGGCTAGTCGGTTTTATTGGTTAATTGTTTTGAAATACTACTGTTTGTTGAATTTTATGTTTTTTTTTTGATATTGTGAAGACTATACTCTAACTTCGCCTCTGTGGTCTAGCGGTTCGGCATTGGACTTGGCTTCTTGAGGTGCCGGGTTCGTTGCTCGCCCGCCCGTGTTACTCAAGGTAACAAAAAATAGTTAATTTGTGATCTCAATTTACTTATAAAAATTGATTTCATTTGAACACGGATTTGTTGCCTGGGTCAGAAAATAAAAGTGTCTTTTTTTAACAAAATTTGTGATGCTCGGGATTGGATTTGTGCCTGGTTGATGATAGATTTGCTACCTAGCACATTGTAGAATTAGTGTCTTCGGCTTATCGTCAACGCCTTAGTTGTACCTTGTGTTGTATGTTAGTGTAGTATGTAGACACTTTTCAATTTCATAGTTTATAAAATGTGAAAAATAATTTTTGAAAAAGACTTTCCGTCTGTAAGACTGTACGTACTATTTTAGGTGTTTTGTTTATTCCCAATTAGAAGAACATTTTTTAAATGGTTTTTTGTTTGAATAAATTTAGATCTTCTTTTATCAATTAACAGCATAGCTGACAAAAGTTGCCCTGTCCTTAAACTATAAATATTGCTTATCCATATCCAATCGCAAGCAACAAGTATCTTTACGCCCGTATCCCCGAAGAGGTAGGCAGAGGCACAACCACGACACCTACGACTAGCCGAAGATACTAAGTCCCACAATATGATAGGTGGCAAGCCTATCGCCAACCAAGCACATATCCTATCCCAAGCAACATTTTTTTTACAAAATTGGAAAAAACCCAATTTTCAACATTTTATTTATTCGCAAATTGGAAAAACCATATTTTCTTCTTGGTTGCCCGATCCGAGGATCGGAACCGGGACCTGATGAAATCAAGTCCAACACCTGAACAGCTAGACCACAGAGGCGATTAAACAAAATGAATAATTTATTAAATAGTTCGTGCATCTGTATTGTCTATATTGTCTGTTAGTTCAAACTACACAGTACATTTCCAATATTCATCCTGTTATCGGAAAAATCTAGAACATTTGCATAATTCTTCAAGAGTCTCTATACGGCGGAATCTCCTCGTGAATATATGAGATTTGCCGATCTAGTTGAGATTTCTTTGGATAAAATATGTCTTCGTATTTTAACAAGAAAATACTTCTAATGTGTGTCAAGTTTTTACGGATGTTTTTATCTTATGCCTAAAAGTATTTTACTATACTTTGCCTCCAAAAAAAGGAGCCTATCAATTCGACTGTATGTTTTTTATGTTTGTTCGATTACTCAGTCTATAACTAACAGGTTTGGAAAGACTAAATTTTCTTTTTGTTAACCGATCCGAAATTCGAACCCGGGAACTCAGCCAGTCAAGTCCAACAAGTGAACCGCTAGACCACAGAGGCGATTATCAATATATTTTTACTATTACATTTTAGTTAACAGGTTTTACTATTTAAGCATCAATAGGGCTACGACAGGTTTAAAAAAAAAAGGATAATTCATTTTTCATTAATTCATTTTGTAGTTTTGGATTTCAAGATAGAAGTGATTCGTGATTTCCATGAGCTATATTTAATAATGCATTGCTCAAAAACCACAAAACAAGGTTTTCCTTTAAAAAAAAGGTCATGATTTTCCTTTTTAAAAAAGTCATGATTTTCCTTTAAAAAATGAATTATCACATTGCGATCTGAAAATGATTGAGTCGGTATTTTGCGGTTTGCATTGTATGCTCTCTCGAATGATCCTAAAAGTAATTAAGAGGCAATAAAACTACAAAAATTCTAAACAAGGTAAAAATTAAAGGTAAAGACTAACAACAAAATCTTGGAAAAATTGAGAAAATTCTCAAAATGCTTATAGGCACTGCACATAGAAAATATTTTTTTTATATTACAGGTATATCGATCTGTTCCGAAGGGACAATGTATATTATGGAAAATTGCCGAAAACATAGTCTTTTTTCTCAGGTATATCTTCAAGCTTGCGTACAGCAACGACACAGGCAACGAACAAAAATAAGTGTTGTTTTACCACATAAATTATACTTTTTTATACTGACAGTTAAAACAATTCTTGCAAAAATGTTCCTAACCTTACCAAAATATCAAAAATGCACAACGTTAGTATTCAACTTCTCATTTTTGCTGGTTCTTTGATTTTTTATAACAAACTAGCCGATCCAGCAAACTTCGTACCGCACCCATTTCATCACCTGAAATTAACTAATACTTACAACAAAAAATAATTACCAAAATTGGTCTATCCGTTCAAGCGTTATGCGATGCGAAATACATATTCATGTATGTATCTTCACGCCCATATCCCCGAAGAGGTAGGCAGAGGTACAACCAAGGCACCCACGACTAGCCGAAGGCACTAAGTCCCACAATGTGATAGGTGACAAGCCAATCGCCAACCGGGCACATTTCCAATCCCGACCAACATTTTTTTTATAAGAAACTTGAAAAAATCCAATTTTATTTTTGTTGGCCGACCCGGGATTCGAACCCGGGACCTCATGCAGTCAAGTCCAACACCCGGACCGCCAGACCACAGAGGCGATTTCATATATACATTTTTATCATATTATATATAGATTATGAAACGAATTTCCAAATGACACAAAATACGCGGTGTCTACTGAAGTGTAGTCTATTTAGAGTGCGTTGCCAACTTGCTTTTGATCTTTAGGTTATCGCTTTCATAAGTTTATTGTTTATCCTACTCGTCAAACCAAAACACGATAAAACCTCATCCCCAAAAACTTATTAAACTTTACGAAGTACATAATAACAAGATTTTTAGTACTTCAAACCGAGTCAAAAGTTCAGAACTCAATTAGTTTTTTGTAAAAAACAGCACAGAGCACGCGAACTTTAACCATTCCTAATGACTTTGCTAAGGTATAGATAAAAGTCATAACTAAAAAGATACAAACAAGAAATGAACGCCAAAGTGCAAAGTTAAAATGCAGAGGGAGTTCACTTAACAAAACTAACACAAAGTAATTGCTTAGTTACGTATACGTTTATAATTGCTATTGCCATGCTAATGCGCCTCGCGGAATGCATCCGAATAGCTTGAAGATTTTATACATGAGATTTCCATCGCTATATTAATTTGTTATGGGATTAGATGGACTTTTAATTTAAATTAGTTTTATTTTATTAGATAAGACATCGATCAGGATGGGTTCTCATGATTGTCTAATTTGTTGAAGATTTCACACATGAGATTTACATCGCTTTATTAATTTGTCATGGGATAAGAGAATGATCAGGATGGACTTTCCATATGAATTAGTTTTTTATGACATCGATTAGGATGGGTTTTCCTTATTGTCTAGTTTGTTAAAGATTAACACATGAGATTTACATCGCTTTATTAATTTTTCATGGGATAAGAGAATGATCAGGATGGACTTTCCATATGAATTAGTTTTTTATGACATCGAGTAGGATGGGTTCTCATGATTGTCTAGTTTCCTAAAGATTTGACACCTGGGATTTCCATCGCTTTATTAATTTTTCATGGGATAAGAGAATGATCAGGATGGACTTTCCATATGAATTAGTTTTTTATGACATCGATTAGGATGGGTTTTCCTTATTGTCTAGTTTGTTAAAGATTAACACATGAGATTTACATCGCTTTATTAATTTGTTATGGGATAAGACAGCGAGCAGGGCGGTCTTTCCATATGAATTAGTTTTTTTATGAGATAAGACATCGATCGTAATTAATTCTAATGGTTGTCTAGTTTGTTAAAGTTTTTACACATGAGATTTCCAGCGCTGTATTAATTTGTTACGGGATAAGACAGCGATCGGGATGGACTTTCCATATGAATTAGTTTTTTTATGGGATAAGGCATCAATCAGGATGGGTTCTCATGATGAAGTAGTTTGTATATGGGATAAGACAGCGATCAAGATGGATTCTCCTGATGTATTAGTTTTTATAGGATAAAACAGCTGCAGGGATGAGTTTTGCTGGTAGATTAGTTTTTAATGCGATAAGTTCTTTTGATGTATTTGGTTTTTATATGAGATAATTCAGCAACCAGGATGGGTTATTCTGATGGATATGTTTTTTTTATATAAAACAGCAATCAGGATAAATTCTTCTAATGGATTAGGTTTTAAATGGGAGAAGTCAGTAATAAGGGTGGTCCTTCTTATGGATTCTTATTTTCAAGAGATAAGATATCGATGAGTATGTGTTGTTCTGAAGGATTAGTTTTTTTAGGCAAAACAAAAGCAATCATAATGGACACTCTTGATGGATCAGTAATTTTTTGATATGAGAGAGCAATCAGTTTGGGTTCTCATATTGGACTAGTTTGTGTATGGGGTAAAACTGCAATCAGGACGATTTCTCCTTTTAATAAGATAAAACTGAGATCACAGCGAGTTCTCAACCGATTTTCATGAAATTTGGCATACACATAGAGGGTAACTTGAATCAACACATAGGATAGCGTCACAAGAATCTTTGTACAGATCCAAGTAAATAAAATAAATTTAAATTTGATAGTTTCTATCCCGCAAAAATGTTACTGTTAGATCATAAACCACGCAGGCAACGATGCGGGCAACAACTAGTAAACACTACACACTATAAATCATACAAGTGCGTCGTTGTACTGTAATAGGACTTTTAGATTTAATATGCTATTTTGCCCACTGCGCCGAAACATACCGCTGCGCTGTCGTTACGGCAACAGAAATAGGTCAGGCTGTGGATCCCTATACGGCCAAGTCAGTTCTTTGAAAAGTGTGGGTAACAGAATTTTATCAGGTGCCGACGATAAAGAGTAGAAATTTAACTTTAAAACTACCTTTAGTAAGTCGTAACATACCAGCTTCTGGTTGGCAATACGCTTTAGATATTGATCGCCTCGTTAGTTAAATGGCTAGCATATACGTTTACCTACTCTGACCAACCGCGAGGTTTGGGTTCGATTCCCGACGTGGGCAGGCATTTGAGTGATGAACATTTAGATGTCTGAATTTCCAGGTCTGGATGTTATTCTGGTATCCATTTAAGTATTTTATGTAGTTGTGTCGCTGTCTTACACCCATAACACAAGCACATAATTTGCTTACTTTGGGGTTAGATTCAATTTGCGTAATTTGTCCAGGGATATTTATGTATTACTAGCTATTGCTTGGGCCTTCGCTCGCGTTTTCACAGGAACCAGTTGTGTGATCGAGATTAAAAGCTATGTGAAAATCCAGGTCACAATCTATCTGTGTTCCAAATTTCAGACAGGATTTGTCTGGTACAGCCGTTCGAGCGTAAGAGAGTAACAAACTTCCATACATACATATTCACAAACTTTCGCATTTATAACATTAATAAGATTTATCTATTATTTATATTTAGGTTTTCTGCAGGCATCGTATATTTCTTGCCATTAGGTTTCCATTGTGTAATAAATAAACTAATAAAGTTGGTCACAATTTGTTCTCTCCGTGTGTACTTTGAAAATGTTGCTCTTATCTAGTTTTTGATATGGACCTTTGACAGTGGAATTTTCAGGCAAAGGCTTTTCGGGAACTAGCTACGTATTACCGGCCTTTGTATTGCAAATTTTCACATACATGCTGATTCCTATTACTTTAGTTCTTGTTTGAATCAAATATTACTTATATCTGTGAACTAGTAGTTGAATTAAATTTGTTTTACATTACACGTTAAATAAATACTTCTAAAAATAGCTGCCTAAAACAATTTATCGAAACTTATAATAAAATTGTGAATTCTGTACATTGAGGGTGATAAAAAATAGGTGAAGGCGACTAAAAATAGGCAAAAGCAACATTTTTAGCATTTTTAGAATTTGTCTGTCTGAGTCATGACCGCGATTCACTCTGATTCTTTTTTGGTGGAGTTGATTATTATCAAGCGAAGTTTTTTGTCGGTTTAACTCAATGCAAAAAAAAAAAAAACTGCAATAATCAACTCCAATTATTTTGTTAGCTACCACATCGCGATTTCATAATTCTTTTTTCAATAGATAAGTCATGATTCCGAGATAGTCTCATATTATTGTTTTTTTTTATTTAAAAAAATGTTGCTCTGGATAGGATATATGCCCGGTTGGCGATAGGCTTGCCACCTATCACATTGTGGGACTTAGTATCTTCGTCTAGTCGTGGGTCTCCTGGTTGTGCCTCTGCCTTCGACTTCGGGGATATAGGCGTGAAGATGCTTTTATTTTATTTTATTGTACGATTAGCGCTTTTCAATTTTACATAATATCAATTTTTCACTTACGTTAACGAAAAAAATTGGCAAAATGACCGAGAAATCGCGTTTAGTTACGAGATACACACAAAAAAAGTATAGTCGAATTAAGAATTTCCTTTTTCGGAGTTGGTAAATAATAAAAACTTACCTATAATAAAATTTTATAAAACTGTCAGCGGAAAAGATATAACAACATTCTTCGGATTAGCTATTGAATTGTATTGTACACACAAACAAAAACTATTACCAAAAGATCAGACACAATAACCATAACTTATATCAGTAACAATAGCAATGGACATTCAAGTGGCTATGACACCTAATAGGCGAAAATAAATTCCTCCAATTAGGCGATTCAGTATGTAGGCCATCAGATTAGAGGGAGGGTTTGGAGTCCAAATATATGAGTTTAGCTAATGTCCTCCGCTCAGGCGAAATATATTAAAGGCTGTTGTACAAAAGGCCTTATAAATGACAAGGCCAACAAGTTAGGTTGCAAATATATGTTCATTTTGATAAAATTATTACCAACATATTTTCAGGCCTAGTCCCTGGCGGTGTAGGCAGAGAGTGACGAGTGTCAAATGACTTTGCAGACTTGCCTAGCTTATTCCATATTCATACTCTTTTCATTGACAAAGTCGCCTCTGTGGTCTAGCGGTTCAGTTGTCGGACTTGAGTGCGTGAGAACCCGGGTTCGATTCCCGGGTCGGGCAACAAAAAAAATTGGGTTTTGCCAATTTTCTAATAAAAAAAATGTTGCTCGGGATTTGATGTGTGTCCGGTTGGCGATAGGCTTTTCACCTATCAAATTGTGAGACTTAGTGTTTTCGGCTAGTCATGGGTACCCTGGCTGAGCCTCTGCCTACCCCTATCTGCCCATATCCCCCATATGGGCGTTAAGTTCCTCTTTTTTTTATACAAACACCTTGCTTGGATACTCTTGACACTTCTTTCGGATAACACCTTAGTGTTTTTAGGGTAAAAGACAAAGGACAAGCACAGTTTTTGGACACCATAGATGTTGTAGGTGCGTGGATGTCCTATGCTCCGGGTGTAAGGCCAATTGTGCAAGTCTGCCGATTACCCTACCTTCCGAACTGGAACATTTCAATGTCTACACACTTTTTTGGACTGTTCTGTTCCCTCAGTATCTTCCAACCAAATAAGTAGTGAACGTTAAATAAAAACTATCCTATCATCTTTAGTTTTAAAGCCCTGATGATGTTGTAAAAGGTGAAACCGGTTGGCTGTAGAGAAACAAAAAGTATTAAATAAAGTGTATAGTGGATAAGTACAAGCGTTTACTACAAATAAGTGTCTATACAATGGAACTCCACTAAGTGCCGACGACAACAAGTGTAGATTCCATGTCTTTGTCATTTAGGTGGCAGGAGTAGGTAAGGAGATAGGTCCCTATCCAAGCAAATTGTTGCACAGTACCTTACCACCAGTCTTAATGATGACCCGTTTCGTCTTTGCTCGCGTCTTACGAGCTGCCAGGCATAATAATAGAGTGCTGTACAGCAAATTCCTGAGTTGAGTTCCAGTGCCTAAAGTATTCCTGCTGTCCTAATGACTTGGCCATGTTTCGTTCCGGCGGGTAGCCTGTAGAGTTGCACAATAGGTCTAAGAGCCCGGCCGTACGAGGAGGCCCCAGCTGTAACATATTCGGCAAATAAATTTAATTTCATTTCATTTGTGGTGTCTATAAGCCTCGAATAACTATTACCATCAGGAGATCCTTATGTTTGTTTGCTGACCTATCACATAAACCAGCGGTCGGCAACCTTTTTGCAGGCAAGGGTCACAAGGCGGCAAAATAAACTAAAGGAGGGCCACACTTGTAATATTTACCCTAAAAGTCAAATATAACCTACATATAATTGGTCATGTCCCATAGAAAAAAATGATATTTATAACTTATTGTCAAGACATTCACGGGCTGCAAGTTAGACGTCAGCGGGCCGCGGGTTGCCGACCGCTGACTAAAACAATTGATTTTAACTCTTCTTTCAACTGAAGTCAAAATCAATACTTAATTATTTTAAACTCGGAAATCTAGTCTATTTATTACGCTTTTACACCTAAACCACAAGACTAAATTTTATGAAATTGAATAGATATACACCTCAATTTCGTTCGGGCTCTTCTGCGGAATAGATAATCTGCCTTCCCGACAAGCTCGTAAATGGCGAGCGGAAGCTTACCGTCACTAACACTCTGACATCTGACTGGGTACCACTGCCTTATCCTGCCGCCATAACTTCAGTGCTTGCCGTTGATGTGTTTCAGTTCGGAGAATAAGGTAGCCCGTAAACTTACTTTTGCTCAAATTCAAGATTTGTTCACGTAGAGCTATACAAAGAAGCTTGTGACACATCTACATAATTCTGAAAACTACTACTGGATCGGAACGCAGCCACTCACTGAAAAGATTCAGCGAAAGAAACTCACCGGGCTTATCTTTCTTTTTATAAATCTAATTTACAAAAGTTTCTTCCATATATAATTAATTTGTAGAGATTGTAAAAGGAGCAATTAGTCCCGAGCATTTCTGTCTTCTAGATATTCTGAAATCTTATAATAACCCTTACCATACAAGTTAATTTTAATACATTTTTTAAATTTATTAAATGTTAAGTCTTTAATATGCTCGAGAATTTTATTGACCCATGAAAGAATAACTGGTTCTGTGGAGACGAGACTTATGCACAATAAGGAAATCCGTCTGATAAAATAAAACATACTGATAAAGTCCCAAATTCAAACAAAGGTTCTAATCAACTAGCAAAGTACTTTAATAGGGTTTGAAAGTTTATATGAAAATCTGTTCCACGCAAAAGTCGCGGGCAAACAGCTAGTTAAAACATAAAGGTATTCATTAAAACATCACAAGTGAACAAGTACTAAAGCTATCTCGTAATTCTCTACCTTTTGAAGTAAGAAGCTTATTACTTTAAAACCTGAAAGTTATTTAAAATGGAGAAAAGCTTTATGTAAAATGAAAGTGTAAACTGTAAAGTAGAATCATTTTGATATTAAATGTAAAAAGGATGCTTTTGCATAAATGACATTTTAAATTTTAATTATCTGTGTTACGAATGTCGTCAGATTTTACACATTATTTGTAGATAAGCGTGATATTTTTAGGGGGAAGACAAAAACGAAACGTAGTCCATAAGTTTAACCATTCACAGTTTCCTCAACAGTAATGAAGCGTTACTCATATGTTTCAAAAATGTTCAGAGTCAACTATCGAAAACGAGTGACCGTTGATAGCATTCTTAGTAATTGTACGAAATACTACCACCCGTAATCAAAATGAATCGTTACTTAAATATAGAAACTTGGCATTATTAAGTCTTCATAATTTTATCGCCGTCTATCTAAAACAAACTGACTTCGACCTCAATACATATGTCACCTAGGTACACATTTTTTTATGATATTGAAATGGAAACAAGCTGACAAATTTTCTGATGGTAAGAAATTCATGCCGTCTAGATACACCAATAGTGGTAATGGGGCGTTGAAAACCTTAGGGCGGGATGTTAGGCCCAGAGCAAAAGTAAGATTACCGACTACCTTATCTTCCGAACCGGAATACGTCATCAGCAAGCGCTGACGTTATGGCTGCAGGAATAGGTAAGGATGTAGTATCAATCCGGGCGACTCGCTGTTAAACCCTACCACCTAGTCAAATGTCACGGTGTTAGTGACGGTAAGTCTGTGCTCTCCTTTTACGAGCTGCCTGGCAAAAAGGCAGGCAGTTTAGCCCGGACCAAAACGAGAGAAAATGTTTATAAGGTTGGAAGATAAACGAGGAGACAAAATTCCAAGTAAGAAATACCTTATAAAATGGATTTGTTAAACTGCCAACTTACCATCTTAAAACCCTAGCCTCAGGATATCCGAGCGATCTGATCAATATGTCAACCTTGGTTTCCCCGGGTACCTACATCCATCCACATTTGCATTGTATATCTGCTTTGTCAATCTTTTATCTGCCATTCTTTCAACAGGACCGAACCAGCGGAGCATGTCTCTCTCATATTAATGCCAACACATCAATTTCACTCTTTCTCGGATCTCACTGTTTTATTTTCTGTAGCGTTTACATTTATCCTACTTTCATGCTTTTTTTGATATGGCCAACTCGCTCCCACACAACAACACACAAAAAACTATCCTTTGTGTTAATCCAAGTTAGCCTCTATGAGTGTTCCAAAATTTTATGAAAATCGGAAAAGCAGTTTTTGAGTGAAGGAGTAACAAACAAACAGAGTAACAGACAAACTTTCGCATTCATAATGTTAATAGAATAGGATACACGTATCACCAATTATTTAATATATTATGTACCATCTGCCTTCCTGCCAGGCAGCTGGTAAAAGGCGAGCATAAGCTTACCGTCACTAACATCGAGACATCTTACTAGGTGGTAGAGTTTCGCAGCAACTCGCCCGGATTGGTATCACAGCCTTACCTATTCCTGCGGCCATAACGTCAATGCTTGCCGTTGACGTGTTCCAGTTCGGAAGTAAGGAAGCCAGTAAACTTAGTTTTGCGCTAGGCCTAACATCCCGGCCTTAGGTTGACAACGCACAATCACCTTCTTTGGTGTCTCTAAGCGGTGTCAATTTCTCACCACCAGGAAATCTGTCTGCTTGTTTGCCTTCCAATTTTATAAAAAAAAACCTCATAAATAAAATACTTTAATTTAGTAAAAATATCGACAGCAACCATAAAACATTTTTTTACGTCCGGAACTAAACCTGAATAAAGTAGTTCGATGGAAGTACAAAAGCATTCCTTGATAAGCACGTAAAGTCTAGATGTCCTTTTGTATCTAGTTTATATGAGAACAAAGATTCCACGTCGCCAATAAAACTTTCTCCTGCAACACCTTGGGTATGAAATTGGTTAGATAATAACTTGCAAACACTAAAGTTGGACAACTTTTTAACCGACTTGAAAAAGTATTATTCGATTTTACTTGTTGTTTTACTTTACGTTATATACTAGGATGATTCCTGTATAATTAGGACTTCAACTTATATCTATAATAATATTATAAGGAGGAAATGTTTGATTTTATGTTTGTTTGTTTGAAATTAATAGGCTCCGAAACTACTGGACCGATTTAAAAAATTCTGTCACCCTTAGAATTTTACATTATTACTGAGTCACACAGGCTTTGTTTCATCAAAATCGGTGCAGTAAAAGTCAAGTTACGAAGGCGAAACTGCGTGAAACTGCTAGTAAAAATATTTCTGGACAAGTATCTAATTGAATCTAACCCCAAAGTAAGCTAATTATATGCTTGTGTTATGATAGTCATCGATGTATAAAAATACTTGAATAGTACCCAAAATAAATTTAATAATCACATCCAGACCCAGAAATGCTATAATCTTATGGTAATCATATAAATGTCTGCCACGTCAGCAATCGAACCAGAGCCCCGCGGTTGTTAGGTGGCGTTACCCGTGTACGCTAACCCTTCGACTAACTAGGTGGTAGAAAAAATAGGTAGTATTAGTGTCACACCAATTTTATGTGTTATGTGTACTTAGTTGACCTTTTCTTATTTTCCCAATCGCAACACGATAGTGCTAAGCACTGGCCATATGGCGTTTGGAAGAAGCAAGGCAGTACCTGTCTGAAAGTAAGTCGTCAATTATACCACTTGGGCATGATCACAGTGGTAGTAATTATTATGCTCCTCTCTTACGGGATACCCATTAGGTAGTCATTTCTCTTACGGGATGCCTGCTTGTTTGTAGTATATGTATATATCAAATTTTATTTGCTTATTTATTATTATTTTATCGCCTCTGTGGTCTAGCGGTCCGGGTGTTGGACTTGACTGCATGAGGTCCTGGGTTCGAATCCCGGGTCGGCCAACTAAAAGAAAATTGGATTTTTCCAATTTTCTAATAAAAAAAATGTTGGTTGGTATTGGAAATGTGCCCGGTTGGCGATAGGCTTGCCACCTATCACATTATGGGACTTAGTGTCTTCGGCTAGTCGTGGGTGCCTTGGTTGTACCTCTGCCTACCTCTTCGGGGATATGGGCGTGAAGATACTTTGTTTTTTATTTGCTAATCAAAGCAACTATTTTAAGTTTGCTTTTAATTGGAATAAACATTTTAATATTACGTTTAAGCTACATTCGCTGTTATTAACACAGTGTGGACTTAACTTAAGAAACATGAGCTTCCCGTATATGTTGCTGTTTGTGTCCTTTGTAGAATAGACCCGCTGATTTTCTGCCAGGCAGCTCTTGGAGACTAGCAAAGGTCAAATGGGTCTTTACCAATAAGTCCACTTCCAGTGGACCTTTTATTTATGATATTGCTTTCCAATATCATAAAAAAAGCCATTATGACGGCAGGATTAGGTAAAGCGGTGAATTCCAACCCAAACAACTTATTGCACCTCTTCATTATTTTAAAATAATGATATCTCAGCTGAGCACACTGTTCGCGAACAAAGTCCGAAGTTATAAAAACGGTAAGGTTAGCAATACATTACTCTCTAAAAAAGCTATGTTCGTCGTTTTCAACCCAGTCTGTTCTTAGCTTAAAAGACTTATAAAAGTTAAGTTGTCAGTATAGACATGCACGCAATAAAGAGAAATTGAACGTAATGGCTGGTTTATTCTGCTCGGCGGTAAATATACAGTGTGTTGGTGTCATATACATAATGTTTTGTAACTACAGTTTTACGATGTATACCAAACTCAATTTCTGTTTCTGAAATTCATGCCTTTCATATTTTTTTATAGTTTTTCTTTATACACTTACACGTACACTTGAGTACCTAGCAGGTACTACTATTTTTAGTGATAGAAAGTCAAACAATTTTTGTTTCAGTACTAACAGCCCGTCCCGGCTTCGCTCGGTGAACAAGCTTCTATGTTATTATTCACTAGCTTCCGCCCGCGACTCCGTCCGCGCGGATGTCGGTCTTCGCGTGATAAAACAGAAAAATTAAGATTTACTTTTTTCTACGTATTTTCCAGGATAAAAGTATTCTATTTTATGCCCAGGATAATAAGGTTTAATTATACCAAGTTTCATCGAAATCGAACCGTTGGTTTTCACGTGATGCCTGAAAATACAGACAGACAAAAGTTTTATTAATCACATATTTGGGTTTGGTATTCATCCAGTAACACCCCCAGCTATTTATTTTTTCAATATTTTCAATGTGCAGAATGACCCTTGTACAGATTTATTATATGTATAGAATAGATGTTAACAATCCTTTTAAATTGATCTAAGCATACAAAGGGGTATACAACGGATTGCGACTTTGTTTTATACTACATCCAGGCAGTATATTGGTCCAGGATCCTTTGCAGTATAGACCATCTGCATTCCTGCCAGGCAACTCGTAAAAGGCTGGTATAGGCTCATCGTCACTAACACCGTGACATCCTACTAGGTGATAGAGTTTCACAGCGACTCGCTTGGATTGGTACCACCGCCTTGTCTATTCCTGTCGCCATAACGTCAGTGCTTGCCATGGACATGTTCCGGTTTGGAGGGTAAGGTAGCCGGTAAACTTACTATTGCTCGAGGCCTAACATCTCGGCCCTAGGTTGGCAACGCACCATTACCACCTTTGGTGTCTCTAGCCGATGTGAATTTCTTACCATCAGGAAATCCGTCTGCTTGTTTTTCTTCCAATATCATAAAAAAAACATATCCGATTTTGGCAACGTTACTTTGTAAAAAAATGTAAAATGAACATTTTTCTTTCTTTTCCTGATCCTATAATAGGGGTTCCACACGAATTAAAACATTGGTTTGCATCCATCTGGAACGATTTAATCCAAATTTTGATTTGATTCAAACAAAGTTTCCACCAAGTTCATCTTTGTGGAAGACGTGATTGGGGCGTGATTACAACCGTCTGGATGATGCTTTAGTAGCTGTTAATGTCGAGCGATGCGAATAATACAAAGTATAAATGTAATATAAAAATAATATAAAGTACATGAAATTGCCTCTGTGGTCTAGCGGTCCGGCGCCAGACTTGACTTCTTGAGGTTCCGGGCTCGATCCCCGGGTCGGGCAACAAAAAAATGTTTTAATAAAATAACGTCACCCTGGATTGAATATGTACCCGGTTGGCGATAGGCTTGCGACCTATCACAGTATGGGAATTCTTCGGGGATATGGGCGTAAAGATACTTTTTTTAAGAATCCTGAAAAGAGTACCTGATTTATGTTGAGGCACACCACAATGTGGTAGAATATGTTGGAAAGTTTAAATAATTTTGTAACAACTTCCACAAGCATATTCCACAAATAAATATATTTTCTTTCTTTCTTTTTTTCTTTAATCGTAACCATCCCCACATAAAACATCAAGAAACTTTTGGAGTACTACTATTTTATTTTTAAATCGAGACTTTCTCGATACACAGCCAGATCTTAGCCCAAAAAATACTCGTAGTAATTTTCATAAACTAAACTCTCCATATAATGAAAATTCGAAATAAAGTCTCATCGTGGTTGGAATAAAATCACGATATTCCTGCGGTCGACGTAAAAAGGGGTAACGTATTCGAGAAGCTATTGAAGAATAATTTAATCGATTCAGGGTCTAATAGGGTTACATACGTACGCCTAAACCCGCATCTGTAGGGACATTTACCTTCGTACAGACGTGAACAAAATTGTTAGAAAAGGCTGGAGATTTTTTGCTCTTTGATACTACTTGTAAATACAAGTTTTTTTTGTTCAATTGATAGACATCTTTCTTACACATAAAATCAATTGCTGTTCGTTAGTCTTGCCTAAAACTCGAGAACAGACGTAGGTACCGGTTTGGCTAATTTTGACTTGGAATAATTTGTGGTAGTCCAGGGAAGGTTTAAATGTTAAGAAAAAAGGAAGCTAGGAAAAACAACATTTTATGTTTTTTCCGTACAAACAAAATGGGTAGAACAAACTTCGCCGGGACAGTTTACCATAAAAATATTATTTTTATTGCCACTTCCGCCCGAACTCTTTATAGATGTTGGTGTTGGTGGATAAATGGCCTACAACAGTGATAATCAGATAATTTCATAAGTGATGCCTTTGTTCTCTCTAGCCATTTAATCTTAAGTCATAGTCTTCTTAGCATTTATGATTGCTAACGCAGGTACCCACTTATAAAGCGAGCATATTACCAGCCGGTTTTTGGAAATGGAATAAGAAAGTCCTGATTTTTTCGGGGCTTTTTTATAATGGGGATCTGTCGTTTAACATACACACCTATTTAAATAAACTCTTGTATTTTTTCACAATAAACTTTATTTATGTCTGTATGTTACACGTCAAGCTAAAACTGTCAATGTATTGTAAAAAAGTACAAGAGATTATTTTAAAAAAGTGTGTGTACAATAGAATTCCACCAAGTATCGATGATGAAAAGTATAGACTTGCTCCTTACCTCTCAAGTCTCAGGTTATTACTTAAAAAAGCCTGCGTTACAGCTTTTTCATCGCTCATGTAGTCTTTTCCATAAATATACCTACCTATTGACAATAAAAAAATGTTTTAGCACGTTGTATGTGACAGTACATTAAATACAGATGTCTGAAATTGATGCTTACATAACTTCAACTTGGTGTCCTAGTTTAGCTTTCAACTTTCTGAAAACTGTTTATATGATTACACGAGTTCCCCATGTTGGTCCAGGTCCGCTGAGTAGAATAGACCATCTGCCTCTCTGTTAGGCTCTATGACTATGGCTAATGAATATTGAATTATTAAATTTTCTAAGGTTTCTTTAAATTTACGTCATAACTAGCTGACCCAGCAGACGTTGTTCTGCTGTATTTTTATATGATTGGGTGGTGGTGGGTGGGGATAAAATAATTGGGGTGAGTCACCCTTAACACTTGGGTATGAAAAAAAGATATTGGCCTATTCTCAGACCTACTCAACGTACTCACAAAATTTCATGAGAATCGGTCAAGCCGTTTCGGAGGACTGTAACTAACATTGTGACACGCGAATTTTATACATAAGATAAATCAATTATTTTTAATATTAAAAATGCTCCGTTGGTTCGGTCATGTGAAAACTTTGTGAAAAAAATGACAGATGAAAGATTAACAAAGCAGATATACAATGCAAAAGTGGATGGATGTAGGTACCCGGGAAAACCTAAGTGGATATTGCACTATCAAATCACTCGGGTATTTTCCGAGGGTGGTGTCAAGAGCGTCCAAACACGCGGGTGTTTAAATGAAAAGGAAGCCAGGCAGGTCTGGCAAATTTCACACTCGATACTCTCTGTCTACATCCTGGCTTGGCGTGAATATTTAAAAAAAGTATCTTCACGCCCATATCCCCGAAGAGGTAGACAGATGCACAACTAGGGCACCCACGACTAGCCGATGAAACTAAGTCTCACAATGTGATAGGTGGTAGGCCTATCACCAATCGGGCATATCCAATCCCGAGCAACTTTTTTTTTATATAAGAAAATTGGACAAGCCCAATATTCTTTTTGCTGCCCAACCCGGAACCTCACGCAATCATGTCCAACAACTGAACTGCTAGACCACAGAGGCGATATATGTGTGTAAATACGTTAAATTATCCCCAACAGTTAACTGGTTAAGTCTAAGTTGTAAAACGCAAAAACTCAGCATATTTCGGGCAACAAACTACCCATTATATGCAAATAAGTAGTTATTATTAATAACAGTACCCTAACAGTACCCGACAACGGTTCGCGATTTCGGCCATTCAGTTCGCTTGTTATAATAATAGACGTAAACTGTTTTAAAATTCGAATTTAATGTGTAGAATTCTGTAGTCGGACATGCAATTGCTGAAGGAATTGTATTTTTGTACGGAATTAATTGAATATTCGGAATTGCTTGATTTATTCCGCGTCTTTATAACGATTTTATATCAGATTGAAGTTAGTAATTGAGTTGTTGTTTTTATGTGTTAGTCTCGATGGAACTGCAACGTTGCATTTGTGTGATGAACATTTAGATGTCTGCATTTCCGGGTCTGGGTGTTTATTAAATTTATTCTGTTATATATTTAAGCATCCCTATGTATTAAAACTGTTGACTAAAACCCATGACACAAGCATATAATTTGCTTACTTTGGGGTTAGATTCAATTTCTGTAACTTGTCTAGTGATGTTTATTTCTTTATTATTATTTATGTGTAAGACAGTGAACAAGCATATGCCTTTGTGATGATTTTAAGGCTAAACGAGATACCATAATGTTAATGCCATGTTCCGTTCCGTTCCGTTCCGTTTCGTTTGGAAGGTAGGGTAGACTAAAAAAAAGTATCTTCACGTCCATATCCCCGAAGAGGTAGGCAGAGGCACAACCAGGCCACCCACAACTAGCCGAAGACACTAACTCCTATCGCCAACCGGGCACATATCCAATCCCGAGCAACATTTTTTTTATTTTTATTGGAAAAACCATATTTTTTTTGCTCGAAATCGAACCCTGGACCTCATGAAGTTAAGTCCAACACCTGGACCACAGAGACTTTGAATTATTAGAAAGAGAGAGATTTTAAATTATCAGATCTAAATATATGAACGCGGAAAATAAGATTTAATATTCATAAACGATAATAACAATATATACGCTGTTTTTGCCAGAACTTTTTGATATTTCTCGCAAAGTTTTAACACATTTCGGCCATTGTTGCTGGACGTAGACGTAACCCTTCTCATCTAAGCTCTTCTCAACATCACTATTCTCTGTAAGCAAAGTGTTTGAGGGTACTCAGTATCGCTGAGTGTCTCTAACACGTCCGATCAAAGGGATCGCCCTTGGATTACCCTTATCGGGCGTTTTTCTAGCATTAAATAGATGCCCGTTCAGAAATATCGATTTATTGCTGTAAAATCTTTTAATGTTTACTTTGTGAATAATTTTATTTTTTTTAATCTTAGGCTCAGTTCACACTAAATTTTTACCGTGCGGTTTTTTGTCGCAATTTTGTAATACTGAATTTTTTATCAGTTCAAAAAATCGCACGTAATGATAATGTGTTATTAATTGCAAATTTATGCGATGCGGATTCATTTCCGCGCGAAAGTATTATTCGGTATGAAGTAGTATGACTATGGCAACACTGTGAGATAAAAATCGCACATTTCGCACAGTCCTGGACGAAACAACTGTTGACAATGAAAAAAATTCTTTGATTTATCTCAAGGCCGAAAAGGAGCAAATAAATGGCCGTAGATAGTATCAGGTAAATCGAGATTTCTGATCTCGATTTTAAACGTTCGTCAGAGCTGGGAACTGCATCCCATTGACGAAAATCGCGCAAATTTTTATTCGCAATACGGACTAAGCGTGATATTGAGCACGTTAAGAATAAATAATTCGCGGGAATACCTAAATATCGTGCGCGGAAATAAAAGACCCTTTATTTATTTACGCATGACATTTTAACTTATCAAATTCTCATTAAAATATGTGATGTTTAAACGATATCAATCTGCTAATTCTTCTATTGCTACATAACATAAGTAGTTTAGTGAAATGTAGCAGAAATTTCAACCCGCGGATAAATTTGAAGCGCCATGTTGTAATATTGAAAACAATTCATTAAAGTTATAATACCAAAGTCATCGATCGGGAGACGGCAAGTTCCCAACTGTTCCATACTTGTGAAACTTTCAGAACACAAAGTAGAAACAATACGCGATAACGCGAACTAGCGAGATAACGTTGTTAACTTGGAGGTCTATTGTGTTTGTGGTTTAGGGTCTTTGCACATTAGACTATTAGGTCGTGACGTAAGCTATGCGCTTACGTCACCGCCCATATATTAATTACTAGCTTCCAATCGCGGTTTGTATATATTTTATATCGTAGGGTGTATATTTTTTGATGTTATTCTATTGTTTAAACTGGCAAACCTTCCTGGCTTTCACGACATCCATTACTATGCGCGTTAGTAATATTAGTAGGTTAAATGTGAGTGTGTGTTTATTTGTTCTCCTTTCTTATTACTACGCGCCCTTGTTATAATATAACCTAAAGGTATGACAAAAAATCAACTACATGACACCACAAAAATGTGTAGTAGGAAAAAGCGAATTGTGTTGTTTTACACAACCCACTATGAATGTAAATGACAACAAAACAGAAACAAGAAAATTGGCAGTAAGGCTCTCCACTAAAATTATAAATGCGGTTTCTTATGTGGACATAGTTAGGAAGTTCGAAAGTGGCATAGTGTTCGTGGGCAACTTTTATTATTAAATAATTGAAATTATGAAAAGGTATCTCTTAGACTTGCTTAGTTAGCTTTATTGGCTTCAGCACAGCATCGTGTTTCGGCTTGGAGGATACAGTAGCTACTTAATTTATTTAATTTAATTTTAAACATACCTTCGCTATGGTCTCTTGTATACGATTGCGGCTTCTTAAGATAGCTGTCTATTGTTATCTATACATTCATTTTCTTTTCTAGTTAAAATAATATAAGAAAACCGTACTAAGATATTTCACTTGTCCAAAGTTTGTGCTTGACAGACCTAAAACGCGACATAGAAATGAAAAACGCACTCAAGATACTAAAAGTAGGCGTGTACCCTAAACAAGTTTAGTGCGAGTTTATTAATTCTAAACTACTGTATGAATATACATGATCGCTTTATTATACGCGGACATTACAGAATGGCTCCGTATTGTAATACAGATTTTCTGTTTTAATTTGTTAGGAATTGGATAGAGTTATTTGCATAAATTTGAAAGGAATAACAAATTAGTTTTTAGATAAGCGTTAGACTGAAACAAGCAATTTATTTTCTAACTACGAGTCGGGTTATTAAATTTTCTGGGCCTAGAATTGTTATGATTTTATTGTTTAATAGTTGGGTCGTCATTTATTAAATTTAGGTATAATCTGGCTTTGATTTTTATAAAAGGCCCACTACATACACTCAAAATTCCTTTATGGTGAGTCCCGTTTCTAAATTCCGAAACAAAATGGCGCTCATACAAATCCACTGGAATTCGGAAATACGTGAGAATCACTAGCGTATGCTTCCGCATCCATAGACTTGTTTCGATTTCGATCAATTTGTTAGGTTGATAATATGCCATGTATTTAGCTTTAAAATCCATGAGTGTTTTTACGTCTGCTAATTATATAAAACTCTATATGTAAAAACATACCTAATATTTTAGTAGCACCAAAATCTACTCTTTTATCCATGTAAGCTTAATTTTCATTTACTTTCCAAACAAGTATATTGAAAGTTTAACAATTTTATTGAAAGTGTTAATGTTTTGCTAGTTTAATTTTTTTAAGTAATTCCACTAGGTACTGCTGGTTTGTGATGGCTTGTCCAGATCTTCGCTAATCTAGTCACCATAACTGTTAACTTTAAATGTGTTTATGACTTATAAAAAATGTAGTACACATTACTGTATTAGTGCCATTTCATTGTTAACTCTTTAAATAAACATAGTGTATTAATATTTACAAAAAAAGTTACCAAATTGGTTTATTTGTTCGTGTAAACAAGAAAGGATTTAGTCAGCCTAAAAAATATTTCTTTTGTTCTGCATGGATACATCTTGTATTTTTTAAGAGTCTGGAGAGACTAAAAGACTGGAATTTGATTTCACAAACAATGTATCCTGTAATGTACGAGTATATTATTTATTAATTTCACTTTTTAATCATGTTTGTGGCATTTGCGATCAAAACTAGCACATATATTTTCTGATAGTAATAAATATCTACACAATAAACCAGAGATCGTATGTTGATAACCTTGGAAAACCTAAAAATCCTAAAATATTATAACACTTTCACTACACAAAATTCAAAAGTACTGTTTTAAAATTCAGAGTTGCAAAACCTTTTCAAAAACAAAAGCCATCGATCCACAAGATAAACCAAACTTTACCACAAAAAGTGCTCAACAATACACAGAAAATACAACGTGAAATAAAAACGGAAATATGTGTGACAGATGTACCAGAAATGGCTGGCGTGGTACAGAAAAAGTTGGACGCTCGTAAATCATAAACTCCTGAAATGGGATCTGGAATAATGATATGGAATTCTAGTTCGTCTTTTAAATACACTAAGGAGCCATTTTAGAAACTAAGTATCGCAATTGGAGTATGAAAAACTTTACTTTCGCAGTGCTATTTTTTTTCTGTTTAGAAAGTATCTTTAGGTTTTATATCTAATAGAAAACATTTTCGAAATTGATCATTATAACTTAGCTAAACTACAAACTTCTAAAGTCCTCTGCTATTTTATGTTTTACTATCAGCCAGTCCCAGACCCCAGCTTCGCACGGTTGGACAAATGTTTATGTTGACACACATGTAAACCTTCATCTTGGTGCTCTATATACGTAAACAACATTAAAATCCGTTGCGTAGTTTTAAAGATCTAAACATACATAGGTCGACTTTCTTTTATACTATGTAGTGACAAAGATTAGTACTTTTTTATTTACTTTATAAGATGTCTTTTAGCTATACTCGAATCTTAGTTCCTTAGTTCACTTAAAGTTCAATTTAAATTCTGTTATTTGTAATCTAGAGCAGTATTAAAAAGCGTACAAACTTTTGAGATAGACAAAAAATTAAATGCCAATTACTATGCGTGTGTCGCGATAACAAAAAAAATGTATTACTCTCTTCACAAATGGGCAAACAATAAAAAAATTACAAAAGTCCGGTTGTAAGACCTCCATTAACTTGTTTTATGAAATACTGCTGCCTGAAGTTAATTCTAGAAGATCCTGTAACACTACAGGAGACACAATACGACAAGACAATAAGAAAAAAATATGCAAAAGAAAGAACAAAATATATATTAAGTATTGATATAAATCATAAATACATACATATAGTGGTGTATCTATAAGGTAAGCGTATGTAAGTGACTAATTGAGGTTTTAACATGTTTCTACGTAGGTGGACAAAAATCTTTTTATTGGAATGTACACAAGGATAAAAAAAACTTATAATAAAAAAACACTAAGTTAATATAATAATATTAATGTAGTAATGTAAGATATTGCGTAGATAATTTCAGGCTTATTTACCGACTATTCCATTTCCCAACCTAAACACGGGGATGATGATTTTTTATTAAAAAAGTATAGTATGCAAACGAAATATCTTACCCCGTACAATACTTTCAAAGTACTATGAGGGGGTCAGATATTTCGTTTGCTTACTGTACTAATCAAAATGTTACCGCAAATTTAAATTGCCGTAGCTAAATAAACTAATACACAGGTGAATAAAGATTTATGTTGAAACAATATAATAATAAATTTATACCTGTCACTTTGGTCGTGTCAAGCTATTAAAATAATATGGAGGTCACACGTCAAGCAACGAAATAGCCAAAATTTCGCGAGAATAGGTTCATTTACCGAAAATAAATGAACAGTCTTTTAAAGTTGCCTTCAGCTGTCGATGTCAGACAATGAACCATCAAAGTGTAATTGTGTTTCGTTAACTGCCGGCTGTTAGCAAAAAGTGCATGCAATTCGGCTGTTACTTTAGGGCTGGCAGATGGATGAAGTGCATTGGGATTGTTTTGGAAGGTGTATGTCCGTAATTTTATTGAAGTGAAAACTTCTTTAGCGGCGTTGCGCACTTTTTTTGGAATGGGTAAACACTTCTAAACTCGCGTCAGATCGTCAGAACGTAAGACGGCGAACTGCGCAAGCGCGAATAAGACGATGCGAGATCTAAAATAAAACGTAGATTAATTTCTGTTTTTGTATTGCTTAGATATTTCTGAAGAGTATAGGATGCGCAATGGATAATACGCAGCAATATACCTACCATTACTTTTCCCCTATAGCAGATATGTATAATATCAATATACATTGCTCTATTTGTTCCATCTTGAAAATAAGCTTCATGTGTAGACGAGCAATGTTCGTTGTACAGATAATATAACGACGCTTCTAGCCGTCACGTGGTATTACATTAGCGAGTTTTTGTCAAGCCAAACGCAGGTTATTGATATGAAAATATTATTTGTGCATAAATGATACTACTGATGACAGTATGAACTGATAATTAAAGCAATTTGTGCAAAATTATTCACTAAACATTCCAAAATATCAAAAATGCACAACGTTAATATTCAAATTTTTACTTCTGCCGGCACTCCCGGAGTGCAACTCGTTTTTTTGATACGCATTTACTCAGCCAATGGTGGCAATTTTGCTAAGCACCTAATATACTTATTCTACGAGTACGTACCATTTTTTAATGAAACAAAAGAAATGTAACCATGAAGCCTTAATGCTTCTGGAGGCAACACTTCCGATAGGATTTGAGCAACACGGGCAAACAAAAATTTTGGATTGCTGTTTCCACATGCTCTTTCAAACAGTGTGTACCGAACCTCTGGCTGTTTTATGTGATAGGTCAGCGAATAAACATAAGAGTCTTCTGATGGCAAGAGATAACCGTGACTCATAGTTATCATAGAAGTTACAGGTGCGTCGATGTCGCTGGATGTTAGGCCTGTAGCGCAAGTATATCGGATACCCTAATTTCCGGACCGAAACGTGACCGTATCTTTATAGCGGCAGAAATAAGTAAGGCAGTGGACCGGGTAGGGACCCGAACCAATTACTGCATAGCACTCTACTACCTGTAGTTTTGTTGGTGCTGGCCTACATTTTAAACTGTGCTTGCCTCTTACATTTCATTACCATTAATAAATCCCTTGCACAGGTACACAGTTACATAGCATTCCTGATGGTAAGAGACTACCGTGGAATATAGACTAGGTGTTTTGTGTGATGAATGTTAGGCACATTGTGTGAGTCTACCGGGAACCCCCCTTCCCTTCGAGACCAGTATATGATCTTGTCATTATGTTGGTAGGCAGGACGGTGGGTCCCTACCCATGCAAGTTAGTTCATAGCACTCTATCATCAGTAGTCTAGTTGCTCCCATTTCAATTATGCTCGCATCTTGTTAACTGCCTGGCAGAGAGACAAGGGACTTAGACTCTATCGTAATCCTTATCTTATTATTCTAATAATATTAGAAGTGTTAAAGTTTTTAAGACATTTGCATGTATGTTTGTTTCTCACGTCTTAGCAGCTAAAAAAAAAATGTGACCACAAGAAGAATAGGCCACTTTTTGTCCTTATAAACCTATGGCCTTTTTGCATAAGAGTTCAATGACTTAAATACTCGGGCGAAGCCGTGACTTACTTTTTTTTATAAA